>JAYMFT010311706.1:0-10113 GCA_038088735.1 Panulirus argus | reverse complement strand
TATATATATATATATATATATATATATATATATATATATATATGTGTGTGTGTGTGTGTGTGTGTGTGTGTGTGGTGGTTGAAGAAGGGGATGAGGGTGTGTTAATGGTGCCTTGTGTGTTGACCTATGATGATATGTTAACGCGTTGAGCAACACACTGCAGGTCTGGCGGCTGAGCAAGGTAAATTGTCTTAACGCACGAGAGTGCAATGTGAGGCTTGAGGTGCGGGAGAGGCGGCGGTAAACACAGGTGCTCCCTGTGTTATGTGCGGCAGGTAAATGTTTGTGTGGCAATGAGAGACATGGGACACACACACACACACACACACACAGTAAACCGTTCTTTGTTTGTTTATTGAAACAAACATTGAAGAAAAGACATTTAAAGTTCAGTGGACATTAGTAAAATTTCCTTGCGAAGTTTTTCAACGCGACACGAGTAGTGCCAACCGTATACCAATACGAAAATTGGATGCCTCGATTCAGGTCTGTGGGTCGAGTGTGGCCCCGGCCACGTGGGTGACCGGCAGCCCCGGGTTCGATCCCCTCTGCCTTTGGCTGGGTGCCCAGAGGTGCGGCAGATGGTAGGTAGTTCCTGGCGGCGGATGTTTGTGGCTGGACACGCCTGCTGGGCGCTGTTACCTGCTGGGATTACTGAGGCTTTCTATGTGTTGGGTGATGACAGGTTGGCTGAAGCCCTCATAGGATGTGGAGGCCAACATGGAGCGTACACTGGAAACGCAGGATATAGTACATCGACATAAGGGGTGTTAGGTGGGCGGGAGTGGCCCCCTGGTATCCAGAGGCGGCAGTAATATATTGGTCATAGTACAGGAGAAAGCCAGGGTACAGTCAGATACAAAACACATGACATACAACAAATGAAGCCGTTATCAAGGTGGTACCGGACTCCGCCCGCCTGTGGTTGCAGCCGGCGAGGCTGTATCATCGTCTCTTGACGAAAGGGAGTACAGCAGGGTCCGTCGAGAAGCTTCTCACTCAAAAGGAGTCCTTCCTTTCCCTGCTTCTGAAAGCAGCGCAGCCTTGAAAGTACAGGAGTCCCTTCATAAAAAGGAGTCCCAGGGCTATATGTTAATTATGATAATAACAATGTATAAGCCTGGACGAGACTGTTCACAGGGGAGAGTGATGTCCAAACATGACAACTGCGGACGGAGCCAACGTTGGACATAGTAAGGTAACATCCTGAAGAGCCGGACAGAGTTGCTGGTACCTGAGGCCCTTAGGATGGGAGTTGCTGGCTGGATTGTCTTGTGTTGGGGGCGGCAGCCGTGGTGCTGGGGGAGCGGAGAAGCAGGGAGGATGCAGGAATGGAGGTCCCAGTCTAGCGTGGAGGAACAGAGTAAATGTTAACTGTAACTGTCTCCACATCCGTTGATCGCAGCAGCAGCTGCTGCTGCTGGCGAACAAGGTTCCGGATTTTTAATCTGATTTTTTTGAAATATATTTTCTTAACATTACCACAAATACATTACAAATTTGAATGAACATTTGTTGTGGATGTAATTTTGAATCTTATGGACAGAGGGATGAATGGCGTGAAGATGGGGAAGTGTACCGCAGAAAACGGGATGTGTAGAGAAGTCTTCGCAGATTGTAGTTTGTTTTGGATGTCCGGGTGTTGCCTCTAGTGTGCAGTGGACTGTAGTCGTACTGGCGGTGTTGATACTAGTTTGTGGTACTATGAGTAGGAAGTGATGGTAGTTCAGATGGAGATTATGGTAATAGTGGTACTGATAGTAGTGGATTTAGAGATAGTAGTAGTGCTGCGGATGTAAGAACGGTAGGAGCAGCAATAGCGGCAGTAGTTGTGGTAAAGGATTCGGTGTTTACTTCCTTGTATAGAATGTGTAGGTAGATAGATAGATAGATAGATAGATAGATAGATAGATAGATACTTGATTGACGATGACCTGCCAGAGTGTGATAAATAAGACTAATGCTCTGTATTTCTCTTTCCAGTCAAAGAGTTCCTCGAAAAGGCGAAAGAAGAATTCGAAGAAAAATGGAAAAGTCCCGCAAAGGTAAGGCTTGGTCGTTGACGGGGGGAGTGAACCCGGGTCAGAGTGGAGGTTTTAATGGTGGTTGACGAGGAAGTTGACGGGTGGAGGGTGGGGGTGACCCATTGGGCCGGGGTGTGGAGGGCGGGCCCCATGGGAGACATCCTGAAGGTCCTCATCAAAAATGGAAATCCGCCGAACTTATCTTAAGTGCATTTGTTTCTTTATCATGTGCATAATCTGCATGTATTCTGAAAGGTATGATTGATAGAGTCTTCCTCTCTCTTTATATATATATATATATATATATATATATATATATATATATATACACACACACATACACACACACACAGATACTAAGTGTTCTAGATGATACGCCACAACACTGTATAGGGAATAATGAAAGCAGAGTAACATGGGAGCAAGTTGTCCTCAGTGAAGACCAGGATGCTTGTGGGGTGAGGCGGGGAGGAGAAGGGGAGAGGCTGGACTGGGCTGGGTTGGGTAAGGCACGACTGACGCTCATGTAAACAGTTGCGCCCAAATTAACCCGCATTGGCTGCAGGTTAACCGCAGAGGAACGCATGTATGGCCACCCTCTCCCTGGCCACACTTGCTGCCGGCGTGGCCTGGCCAGGATGAGGCCAGTGACCGGCCGATGTGGCCCCAAGATGGTGATTGTCCATGATTATTTGTTTGTACCGTACAGGAGTGGAGTTTGGCTTACACTCGTGGGGGCTCATCTCTCAGACATTCCCTACAGTCAAACACTTAGATTTATGTAAGTCGTCTGCATTGACCACGTCCTCAGTTAGTTTATTCCTTTCATCCACGGCTCTTATACTATTAAAGTACTTGTTTACATCTTTCTTAAGTTTCTTGCTTAATTTCATATTATATCCTGTGATTGTGTTTGTGTGATTACTATTTCTGTGTTACGGAAGAGTTTTACTGACTCTCTTATCATGTCTTTACTACTGTATATACACACACACACACACACACACACAAACACTCACTCACTCACTCGGAATTTAAAATGATTAGTGTAGGGAGTTAGGAAGATGCGGGCTACACAAAGGCTATGGACAAAAGAGGCAGGAGTTCGGCCCTAGAGGGACAACAGGATTCGTCAGTCGTCAAGGACAAGAGTAGTCGAGGATTGGCTGTCTCCCCTCCTCCTGCCTTGGCACACCCCTCTCGCCCGCACAGTGAGCCTCACAATGGATAAATCTCTCTAACGTTGCCAAAAGCGTCGAGAGAAATCACAGTTACGACGCCTGTTTGACAAGGTAATCTGCACCACAGAGACGCACGCATCTAACGTGGCACTTAATGCTCTCGCAAGACCCCATTCTCCTGTCCCAGGCTTTTGTAACCCACACGAGACGCTAGACATGATGTCACACGACGCTGAACATGGCGCGTCACACGACGCCGGATACGAACAAGTGCATAGCTAAGCAAGTGAACTGTTTAGTGTCCCGTTAGTATGTCAACGACTGTATTATTGTAACAAGTCGTCGCTTGATGTTCAGTCATATTCGCAGTGCATAAAACATAAACACGGATTCTGTAAACATCCTTGTATACCTGTCACCCTGTCTATATAGATGTACCTCACCCATGTGCTTATCCCAAACGTGGAAATATCCAACTCACTCTATCCTGAAGCTCTTTTGTAATTAGTGTACAAGTAGCTATCATGGCCTCCCAGTTCTGTAATATATGTAATACCTCAACTGTGTATTTTCAGCCAAATGGCTGCCTGCATCCAGTAAACCATTATTTATTATTTATTTATTTATTTATCTATTTATGGTGTCACACGACGTCGGACATGGTGTCACTGAATGCTAGGCTGTGGCCCAGGAATATAAAACTTCCTTACCGTTTGTGAAAAAGAAAACGCGCTCGTGCGCACACACACACACACATATATTCGAGGGTGTTTATTGCTACTTCATAACCTTTTTCCATCTTGTTACAGAGCCCATGTAAAGGAGACATATACCCCTAGGGTTATAAATTTAGAGGCTAGTTAAGGATAAACTAAGAGGCTAGTAAATGTAATTAACATAATTAACTACTATAGGGCGCTTGACCGTAATGGGGATTATAACCTCCAAAATTGAGGAAATTTATTCCCATTTCTGTGAAGTAATCCTGTAATAATAAATACAGCTTTTGCTGGAGTGGTCAGCAGGTTGTGGATATGATAAATCAGTGGCAGATCACCTTTCTTATTCAGCTCTGTTTTTATTGCGGCTCGGAATAGATTTATTGATCACGGTTGCTGAAGGCCACGAATGTCAGTGACGTCATCTGTGTCTCCGTCAGTGGCGGCGAAACGAAACTGACATTATGTACGCTCAGGGAGTTTCAGTGAAACGCTGTTGAACGTTTCTGTGTGCCATCCTGTGACATGGTGTAGTAGAAAGACCTTTACTTCACGGATCGATATGGACGTTTTGTAGAATTGTTTAGATAGGAGAATCCTCCTTAAATCCAGTCCTAATAAGGGCTGTGGTATTGTATTGATATACGACTGCGTTTCAGTGTTCGGCTTCTGCCGTACATGCTCGTGTTGGTGCTTACGGTTGGTCACCAGCACGAAGGAGGAGGGGGTTATATTATTATTTCCTGGCCTTCGTCACTTGGTGAGGCTCGCCAGAGATGGCTCCAGATATATTTAGAACAACTATATTTCTGTCTTGGAAGGGATGGAGGGCGTGTAGGGATGGAGGACAAGGAGGGATGAGGGCAAGGAGGGATGGAGGACAGCACATGGGAAGGACAGATACCGACGACCAGGATATCTGCAGGGGGACAGTAATACTGTCCAAAGTTCCTGAGCTGAAAGTGGTTGAGACAGGATAGAGAGAAGGCTCCTCCTCACCCACCATTATAGATGGAGACAGGTTAGTAAAGCAGAAGGCTCCTCCCCACCCATCCACAGTAACGGGCAGGGAGATAGCCAGGTAGGTACACTGAATATCGGATACTCGGTAATGGAGGCTCACATTTTGCAATATAAAAGTAATTCTCTAACGAGTGAACCGGTAATAACAACGTCATTTGGGTCAACGTGAGAGATTCTTGGCTGAGTGAGAAGGTCGCTGTAGAAGCTGATAGATATATGATCAGACAGGGAAGGGTAGCATAATATGTCCGCATTAAAGTTACAAGTAAACGTAATGTAGTTCGACACAAGAAATATATGACGATTGTCGTGAGTCGTAAAGCACAATAAACTTCGTTTCATGCGTAACTCCCCAAACCAAGTTAATTGAATTCATTGAAATCCCAAGTTCCGCGTAGACCTCCTAAAACCAGTTTGATTGAATTCACGGAAGTGCAAGTGAAGTGGAAGAGGTGCTGAAAAGGTTGGAGTGACCCGTTATATGGTTTTTTAGTGGTATCGGTCTTCAGTCTGATGAGTGGGAAGAATAAGGAACAGAATATGGATGCGGGTACAAGGAACATACGATGAGCAGATGACAGGGTCAGTTCTAAGGTTGTTGAATCCGAATGACTCGTTCTACCTAATACAGGTGGACTACCAAGAGAAAACATTGTTACATACCTGAGCTGTTCCAGTAATGCGTAACAGCACAAAATGTCAGCTTAGAAATAGTTTCAACATAATTTTGTGGAAAATGGAAACAATAGCATGATGAAGCAGGTGATGCTGCCCGTAAATTGAATGACACGAGTTTCAAATAAGGCAGATGAAACAGAACGTGATGAGCGAACAGACTGCAAGTCAAGGCTGGAATGACATCCTTGAAAACGACGCCAACAGAGCATCATTCTACACGAACATAAAGAGCTAAACAGCTAACACCAGAAAGAAACACGGAGAAATGAAAACAAAACAAAAACAGTGGAAAAAGGAAACTATAGCAGTAGGTCCATCCCCCTCAAAAAGTGAGAGAGAGAGAGAGAGAGAGAGAGAGAGCGTTGATAAAACAGGAAAAGCTGACGAAGAAATACTGAAATCCCTCATTGGAGAACAAATAATAAATGAGACGAAAGTACAAAACACGAAAAATAACCGAAATGTGTTATTCAAGATATGTTGTGAGCACAGCAAAAAGCAAGGAATGTGAGATTGGAGAGTCTTACAGTGGGAGAAGGTCCATGGAAGTTATCACAAGAGATGATGATTGATTCATCATCATCATTTAGTAGGTGAATCGTTGAACTAGTGTGATGAATATTCCTTTTCTGATACTGCGATAACTGTAACAGGCACACGAAGGCAACAAAACAGTTTAAAGAGAATTCAGTACCATGGATGGATGGCGTCCGAGCCATCTTCCCTACATGAGGTGATGATCTCAACAAAACGATTGGTAATCCTCATGAGACAAAATCTGAACAAAAGCAGAATTGTAGAGAGCTACAAAACAGGCTCCGTCGCGTCAGTACACAGAGAAGCGTCTCAGTTAATACCACAGCATTGTAGACCAGTCAACTTGACATTGCACGTTGGTAAAGTCTTTGAAAGCGAGATAATAAAGAAGCACATATTTAGAACACATAATCAACACGGCCTGTATAAAGGAAGGACAACACTGATTCGTGCCAGGGAACACTGTAAGACTCAGCTGCTGGCACTCCTCATCTTTCCTTTTAAAACTCCAGTTTTCTTTGACATTCCTTTAGGCATGTGACTGTGTACACCAGGGAATTTCAATCGAGAAATTAGCAAAACAAGATGACAAGGGGAGAGTAGGAAGACGAATCACGTGGCCTCTGAGTAAGGAAAAATCCACTGCAGCATATAATGGAACCACGTCTGACGATGTACTGTTAATTGTACCATAAGGAACACTATTAACCTCAGTTTTATCAAGAATGAAGATGTGAGACAGGTACAGGGAAGTCAGAAGAAAGCTCATTAAGTTGCTTCTTATATGATACCGGAATTAGTAAAGTGATGAGATCAGATGGCCAAGAACAAATACTAAGAAAAAAAATTTAATCTATAAATGGTCAGGAGAGAACCTGATGGAATTTAATGAATAAAAGTTTATCAAGACGTTAGCAAAACTGTAGAAAAACTCGGCACGAAGGGTAATGGAAACAAGAGTGAACGTGAAAGATCTAGAAGTCATCGTAAAAGAGAGACTCGAAATTAACGAGCACTTTAAAAAGATGGTAACTATTGAGTCAAATAACGAGCGGTATGATAATGAGAAGTCACAAGAAATACAAATCCGATGAAAATATTTTAGTGTTTTCATAGAAAGCAATATTGATTACTTCTGTGTTGTGATTTCACCGAATAAATGAATGAACTAAGAGAATTTAGAAAATTGTTGTAGGTAAAGTAGAGGGAATGGAACTCCTAAACTATCATAAAAGAACTCCAACTTCAAAGCCTTGGAAGAAGAGAAAGATGTATGATGATCCGGGTGTGGAAGCAAACTGAAGGCAACGATATGAACAATTTAGAGCTGAAGTCTTTGATGGCAGGAGGAAATGAAGTCATGGATTTGACAATAGTTTCCCTAAACTGAACCTTAAAGATTCAGTTCACCCGGCATATGACGGATAGTACTGTACTCTCTCTCTCTCTCTCTCTCTCTCTCTCTCTCTCTCTCTCTCTCTCTCTCTCTCTCACACACACACACACACACACACACACAGAACTATAAAGTCATTTAAATAGTCTTTCATGTAGAAAGAATAGAACTACACCCAAATTATTTGTTAATGCTAACAACACTTTCCGTGTTGCCCTTGGCAACTCACGGTTGGGCCGTTGTGATGTCTGTTTCTTTCCCTACACCGCTAAGTTCTGGTACCCTCCACATTCTCATGTCTTTCCCAACACCTCTCACTTGACCTTCCTAACATGCAGGTTTTGCACTCCCTCCAAAACTCTTAGATTAGTCTTGCTCTTCCCTCTTTATTCTTTCTCTTTAGCCGTATTTATATTCCGCTTAATCCCTGACCTCGAAGAAGACTCTCGTCCGTGACCGGAGCCCAAGACATAAAAAAAGAAAAATAATGAGTTTTTTTGGAGAGATTAACGATGATTAATACTGGGATTTTGTGATAAGGGTGTGTGTGTGTGTGTTTGTGTGTTCGAGGTTCTCCTTGCCAGACTCCTCCACCTGGGAGATTCTTTGGCCTTATCCATCTTGAGTCCATTGCTAAGTATAGCAGACTATTTCTCATGTTACACCAATATTAAGGCCTTGGCTAATGTTAGAGGACTTTTTTTTTTAATCCTCCGGAGAGTGCCAAATGCGCACTCATAGTTGATTACAGACACAAGACCCTGAGGTGCCATCTATTACTTAGGTTAAGACTTTGACTTACAAATTAACGACATTAACACATCCTCGTGATAGAGCAGGAGAACGTACTGACAAATAACTTCAGGAATCTCACGAGAGTGTTGTGCAAGGCAACTGAAGCAGGTACACAGTGGTTGATGTAAACATCGATAAACGTGTTTTCTGTCATAGTAAACAGACTCCTTTTTTTGTTTGGTGGGGGGGATGCTGACAGCAGCATGAATGTGTATAGTTAAGTATTACTAAAGTTCAAATATAGCACAGGAGAGTATGTTTTTATCCAGAATTGTATAGTGATTTATTAAACTTTGTGATAAACATCGTCCACAACACACCAGACCTTCTCATGCAGCAAGCAGGGTATTGATGGCAAGAATGTCAATCAACTTCTCAGGTGAGACAGGCACAGTGAGGAAATATGATGATAGTATCATTGCTATTGTCACATTGTTCCTTGGATATCCCGGTGGCTCTCGGGTACGTCCACGACTATGTTGCTGAGGGAGTGTTTCCTCACGTCCCACTGTACACATGTCTTGCCCAGCTTTTAGATGTATCGTCCTGTTTCTAGCCTCTTTTGGCATCGAAAAGCTGATCTGTAATTAAGTCGTCACTCCTTAGAAATTTAATCAACGTATCCATGTCTCTTGAAAAGTTTTGCTTTCGTATGGGTAGGTTAGGGGCTTCCTCCCTCTCTTCGTAGTTCATTCCACTCGGTTCTGGTGTTTACGTGGCGGGTGCAGGTTAATGAAGGAGTGGGTGTTGTGCCTTCAGTGCGGATGTTGCATCTTGGGCATGAGGGGCCGTATGAGACGATGAACCGATGTTCTTTTGTTCGAGAGATGGATAGTGTCCAGAACGCACGCTAGGGGTAACTCGTACGTTCCTGGATTCAGATATAGTTGTATGTCGGTCGAGCGGAGTGAAGTTTTAAGACAGAGTTTGGAGAGAGGTGGGTATCGAGTCATTACAGTGTTACTATATTTTGTTTGTGTGGTATTTGCTGGAGATGTGGTGACCTGTGAGTTCAGGTTGCTGAGATGTAAGCTTTCTGTCTCTACGTCGGGGTTTTTGTTGAAGTGGTCTAGTATTGCTGCAAAGAATGGAGTGTCCAGGATGCCAGAGTGAGAATGTATTGGAAACATTTTTGCTTCGTTTTGGATGTTGGCTGCACAGAAACAGTTACTTTAAATAAACGCTGGAGCAAAAGTACAAACTGATTTTTGTTTTTGTAAAATGAAAGTTAAGTACTGAAATAATTGGCTATTATTATATTTAGAAATACTCGAATACAGTTTATGTAACAAATTGTAAAATTATTATTGGGTAGTATTGTTCGTCAAATTTTTCTTTTCCCAGTTATTGAAATGATAGTGTCAATTGTTATTTCTTTATTTTTTTTAGTATTATATAAAGGAATAGCCTGGCTATATTTGGAATTTAAAATTATCTTTCACATAAGTAATGATTTACAAAGTTTGGGGCTTTTTATTATTCATTTTCTTTCATTAAGGTGATACATGTACATATTTTTTTTCACAAAGCATTGTACAAATATACATCTGTTTCACTTATCAGTTTGAATTTGCTCTTTGGAAGAAAAGAAAAATTACTGGGAAAAAATGGAATGTGGTATTTCGAACAGTAGTCTCAATTATGTAGTCAAACTAAAGTTAATTAGAGAATGATTACTTTCAGTTTCCTATGTTAGCTGAGACGGCACGGGCAGCTAAGGCCCTAATCAAGGCCATCCCATTAATGCTATATATATATAT
>JAYMFT010311695.1:0-10114 GCA_038088735.1 Panulirus argus | reverse complement strand
AACTGCTTCTTTCCCTGCACGTCGAAGCTTTGGAACTCTCTACCTTCTCATGTCTTTCCCAATAACTATGACCTGGCCTTCATATGGACTTTTGTCCGTGACTGAAGCCTTCAACATAAAAAAAACTCGTTCCACCTTCCTCCTTTCACGCACTCAGGTATCCAGGCTCACCCTCCGCACTCTTTTTTTCAACTTCTAGTATAAAACCTTGAACCTCCAGCTGGTTCTCCTCTTTCTCTCTCTCTGGCCTCGAGTTGCCCCGGACGTGCGACGTCACGCCAGGGTCCCTCCTCCAAAAATGGGGACATCATCATGTTTTCACATTTTTCTGCCGCTGCGCATTTCCCAGCGGGCGTCATACGTTTCCTCTGTCATTCCCCGCGGGGATGACCTCCTCATTTGCATGCACGGTCAGTCATAAACCTCTGATGTTTTCCCCTCATCATTTCACCGCCGCCTCTTTCATTTCCATTCTTTTTTACAAGGCCATCCTTCTAACCTTTGCCTTAATACCAAAGGTTAATCTCTCTCTCTCGCTCTTTCTCCTTTTCATCCCCAACTACTTTATCCCTCTACAGTAACATGGTGTCTCCTTACCCTCACAACCACACACAGACACACCTCCTATCGCCATCATCTTCGCAGCGTCTCACGGTCTGGCTCTCCCCTCACCTCAACCAACCATTCAACACCTACCCCACCCGATCCCGCGATACACCAACGCGCTGCCAAACGAGGACGTGACGGAATACGCATAAAAAAAAAAAGCGCTTTTCCTTAGCCAGGGAGGGAGATCCGTCGCTAAAACTCTAACCCCTAGCGTTTCCATCCACGTGAATACCCAACCAAGGCACGGAGCGGCGGCCGTGAGGACAAGAGACAAGCGGATGGCATAAACCCTCGTTAGTAGGCCAGCAGACAAGTGGATGGCATAAGCCCCCCTACTAACGAAGCCTTACACTGGAAGGGCTTGAGCCTCATCACTCTTGCATCCCCTTATGACAAAGGGTTGGGTGATGATGACTTCTGGCCCAGGATAGGCATTTATGGCATCTTTTACTTTCACCTGTGTTACTTGACAGAGCTCCTGTCCTCCGTCAGTTGGATGGTTGGTTACGTGGGATTTAGGCTTACAGACTGCCAGCGTCATTAAGACCGCCAAAGTCATTTTCTAACCACAAATGGAAGAAAGAAAAAATAAATTAGAACATCCTTTTCACCATACCGTGACCGAACACGCTCTCGCGGTATACGTGGCGCTCGTCCAACGTCAGCAAGCTATACACGCAAAGCCCTTTTCCCTTCCTGTAATAACCAACTGCCATTCTGCGATGGGATCACCAGGCAGGCGACGAGGGTTTACAGACGCGAACACCCTAAACCCCCCTTGACATGACGGTGCGACCCTTGAGGAGCATCATCACGATGGACTTGGTCCTTGACTGATCCCTTGAGAGTCAAGTTACAGACCAGCCTACCACACCCTCCGTGTTCACGGGTCATTCCGTCCTGCTCAAAGGACGTAATAATGTCATCCTAACCACTGGTCTCCCCAGTGCCTCTGAAACTCCTGCGGGTCTGAAGACTACTCACATGCTCTTCACGTCTGCTACTCCGACAGGTAGAGTGTGTGTGTGCGGACGGTCTGATTGGGATTACTAACATACATATGTAGGAAGGCGGGTCCATCCGTCAGACGCATCTAATATCGGTCTCACACACGACTACCCACCGCCACAGGGGGCTGTAGGGGGGGAGCTGATGCACTGGACCATCACTTAACGCTTGGTGATGCAAATGGCTCTGAAGTGCTGTCGCAAATGGACAGAGGTCCTAAGGCAAATGGCCAGGACAAGCAACACATAAATGGCCGCGAACATTAACAGCAAATGGCCGAATCTGAAATGAATGGCTCACAAGAGTAGGCTTTAAGGTAATCGCACGAACTCAGAACAAAATCGAACTGCCTGTACATGAAGAGGAAACAAAACAGACGAAACGATTGTTAACTGTAAATGATAAAGGCAAATACCAAACCTGCGTAAATCCCAGCCAACCATATCTACGATATATATATGCAAGACACACATACATACACACACACACACAAAAAAAAGTAAAACTGCATCAGGCGCGAAAAGAAACACGTTTTGTGTGCAAAAGCTAAGAGTGATACAGTGAACAGAAAATACACGTAGCGCTGAAACACACAAAACAAATACTTTAAAGACAAACTCATTAGCTTTCTAAACGTACAAAAGACATTTAAAAAAATAGATACACAAGGCCAGTAAATGCAGAGGAGCATAGGCAAACGCTGCTAAATCCAATGTGCTGAGAGTGCAGAAGCAAATGGATGAGAAACGCAAGGGCAAATGGGTTGGAAGTGGCAAATGGTCTATACTTTGTGAGTGGATGGCCAAATGGGTTGGACGGACAAACATTATTAATTTCAGGCCACATGAATGATGACCCGCTGGAGGAGCCGAAAAAAAAAAATGGACTTCCTTTCTGATTTCGTGTGTGAGCGCTTAAGTCAGGTAGAGAAGTGGTTCGTTAATGAAGGTCTTCCACCTCTACAGCTCAGTCTCAGATATTACCTTTTCTTCCCGTACTTTACCTATACCCTTCGATGGTTTCGGAGATCTTCTAACTCCACAGATCGGTCAGAGACCACCTTATCTCTCGAACACCTCGTGAAGGTTTCGGTGGAGGTCTTCTACCTCCACAGCCCGGTTAGAGACCTTACTTTAACCCTTACGTACACCCTAAGCTGAGACTGGAGGTCATCTACCCACTCTCACCGTCCCTCCCCGCAAAGCTCGGTCTTGACCTCTTCGGGGCCTCTCCAAACACCAAGGATGATCTGCCTGACGCCATCACCCGCACTAAAGACCTCGCTGGCATGCCGGCATGTTAATAAACGCTCCGCCTACAATGCAGACATGGGGGCCCTGCTCGTAAGACATGCATTCAAGGCGCGTGAACACAAGGACAGGCACTCCTGCATGCATACAAACGTCTCGATGCAAGCACATACGGAAATATTAAAGCAGTCTCTCTCTATCTATCTCTCTCTCTCTCTCTCTCTCTCTCTCTCTCTCACACACACACACACACACACACACACACACACACACACACTCGCACGTTACAAACACACAATACACACTCATAAACCTACAAAACCCAAAATTCCAGGAGCAGTTCCGTGGGTTCTGCTGCAGTTGAGAGAGCAAAGAAGCCTCACCGGAGACGCCTTCGTGAATATAACCATAACGATAAAACACCGGCAACAACACTACGGGGAGGCCCCGAGACCACGCTCCGTACTGCCCTCATGACGGACAGGCTGACTTTCGGAGTTCTCTCGATCCCGTGAGAACGACGCGACGGGGCGATCCTTCAGCTCGACTGCAACGACTCCTGAGCGCGAGTGCACGATCCTTGAGGTCAATGTATCGGTCGCTGAGCACGGCGGTACGACCCTTGAGCACGATACGACGGTCCTCAGGCACACGACGACAGGACGCTCGAGCACGACGGTACGACCCTAGGGCACGATGGCTTAATCTCGACCCTGACCCTTTACGGGACACATCAAAGATCACGCCATCGGCCCACAGGGTCATACTGTCGTGCTGCATGGCTAAAAAGAAGAAAGGAGATAATGCTGAGAACAGACGATGTGTAAGACGGAGGAAAGAAGGGGCTAAAAATACGAACGATAAGCAAAGAGAAAGAAAACACAAAGATAAGAATGATAAGCAAAGAGAAAGAAAACACAAAGATAAGAATGATAAGCAATGAGAAAGAAACAAAAAAGATGATGAGAGAGATGATGAAATGCCTGTGTAGAAGAGGATGCAAAGAGAAAGAAAACACAAAGATAAGAATGATAAGCAATGAGAAAGAAACAAAAAAGATGTTGAGAGAGATGATGAAATGCCTGTGTAGAAGAGGATGCTGACACGGACGATAATAAAGAAGGGTGATGGAGAAGACAGCAAGAAGGCTCAAGAGATGAAATATAAAAGCGTGGTGGGGAGGAATAGGAGGGAGGAACAGGTTAACAGAAAGATGATGGCGGGGAGCTAAGGGACAAAGGATGATGGGGAATAAGAGAGGATACGGTGGGGTGAGGTAGAGATAACAAGGTGATGTGAAGAAGGAGGAGGAGGAGGAGGAGGAGATATAGAGGAGGAAAGGAAACAGGGAAGAAAAGATATTACTTGGGGGATATATGTTCAGGGTAAAAGAAGGCAAGATTAATGTCCCTCTCTGGGGCAATATAACAAGACAAATTACCAAGCAAGGGAACATACGAGGGGATACCCAAAAGGCACCCAGTTCCCCCTCTTCTCCCTCCCCTCCAACACACGAGGAAATTGTCCCTCCCAGCAACATACAAATGTTTACAGTCTATTCCATGGTATTAAATGCTCATGCCAAGGGGGCTCTAAGAGTGACGAACTCTCGCTCTCTCTCCATGCTGAACTAGTAGGTAATCACAAATACGTTATTACAACAGAGGCATACATAAACCGTCCGGCACTTACGAGTCAGGCAGTGTTATAAGCTAGCAAACATGAAGTTGTCGTCCTGAGTAATCACACTGGTACGTAAAGCAAATACTGAAGGGGAGGAACCCAAGCTCATACCTCATACAACGATAATATACAGCGACATAAAACTGAAGGTATTGCTGCTCATAACGGTGACGACGGTGGTGATAATGATGATATGAGAGATGATGGTGATGAAGATGTGAATGATACCATGATAATAATGTGACTGACATGATGATAATGATGATGATGATGATAGACTATAATAATACGAATAAAGTGATGAAAATAGTGATATGAAGGATGCGATTGCAGTCACGATGATAATAAAGACGATACTACAACGAAAAACGCTGACATTCGTGAGCCGGCAAGAGTTGGTCCCTCCCATTTTCCGGCGTGGTGTCCCTGCTGGCTACCATAATAGCAAGCTGGAGGCAAACACTTCCTCGAAATCGCATATGCAGGTAGCAATCATCCCAATCGTTTCACCACATCAGCAAACAATCAACCCACTGGCTACACCACTTCAGTAACAATCAACCCACTCGTTTCACCACTTCCATTCAAGTAAAGACAGGCAACAATCACAATTCTTTCTTACTAAACCACTTCCAGGTCTTGTACTTCATAATTACTGATGTCCCAACGGTGAGTGTTAAGCGCTAGCCCTGCCTTCTGGCAGCAAGAACTCTCCTACTCCTGCACTGCCATCAATTTACCCCATGCCTTATCTGTGCTTACACGAATAGCACTATACACACCGCTTGGCCTTCAGGGTCGTATGGATGAGAGGGAACCAGCGTTAAGGGATATGTGACGCAAGAAAAAGGTCTCCCTGAACCAATAAGCGACACTAATCTAACTCAAGCTCTGGCGCAAGCGTTTGAACAGATTCAAGGTACTTGTAATTAGGTCCGAGGTAAACGTTAATAGGTTTGAAGTACACGTAAACACGTTCGAGGTATAGGTATATAGTTTACTGGTATGTGTAAACAGGCTGAAGCCCTATGTAAACAGGCTCGAGGCACATAATATAAGTAAGGTCGACGTATATGCGAAGTGGTCCGAGGTATACGTAAAGAGGTTTGAAGTGAAATAGTTCCAGGTATATGTAATACAATTGTCTTTCCTGCTGACTAAAGAGCTTTGCTCTATCATCACTATCGCCTCAACTCACCATTACGACCACCATCCAACACCTCATCAGCCTAGTCGATTAATGAGGTGTCCACCACCCCGTTTTCTAAGCATTAATATGAAACAGCAGTGGGAGGCTACCAAGGTCAACCGCTACGTACTCAAGGGTGGACATAGTCACGTACACATTCACTTTTTTTTTCCCCCCAGAGAAACTCGAACCGCCTCCACAACAGTCGATGACGGGAGCGCAACCACTGAGCCGACGGGTGCTAAGATGAACAGAAAAACCCGTTCGTCCTCCTGTCTCAGTGATATCGAGGCTTCTTTAAGGACGCAAGGATAACCAATTAGTGAGAAAGGTGTTTCACTCTCAAAATGGTTAACTTGAGGAGGGTTGGAAGAGTGCAGACCCGCAGGGGGGAGAGGTTGACAGGGGTGGCATGCGGCCACAAAAGCTACGGTGCAGAGACGACACAGACACCCAAGTTGATGCCCGTGAGGATACCCGCCGAGGCACCAGGCAACACGCTAAGGCACTAAGGAGACGCTGAGGTAAAAGTCCGGCGTCCATACGCTGCTTTTAAAGGTGGTGGTGGTGGTGAGGCTTTGGAAGATATTGATTCTGAACGAGACGGTGAAAGGTGTTGCAAGGCTCTCAGGTGTGACGTGAATGACGATGAGGTTACGACGAGAGGTTGGAGGCCACGTAAGGGCGTCGAGAGGGCAGCAAGACACAGGAAGAAAAAAATTACTGAGACAGTCAGTCCTTGGAGACCCCTTGCGAAACATGAACCAGTCCCTCCCACTGGAGGCGCAAAGGAAGCGCGGCTGCAAATCGACGGACACATCAATCTTGAAAAATGTGTTGTAAGTCCCCCCAGCTCTTTCGTCATTTATCATCATCAAAATCATTATCATAATCATCATCATCATCAATATCAATATCACTATCATCATCACCAATAGCAGCAGTAACAAACTGTAACAGCAGCAGCAGACAAACAAATAGGGGTCATCAGATCATAGACTTCAAGTCTTATTACCTGCACCATTATCAATTCGGAGCACGCGCGTGTTTTCCCCCGAGCAGCCCGGCCAAAATATGAGGCGGTGACCCTACCAGCGATAAAACAATAATGTGCCATGTTTACGGGTCCTGGTGCGAGCAATTAACCAATGGGGCAACACGTAAATGTACAGTTTCCGCCGCGCCACCACAAACACCACAACTGTGAGACATCAAAAAACAGAGGAGTTGCTACAGCCACCACTGCACTGTGTTGTGTGTCCAGACATCCCGAACCGTATTCCTGCCACTGACGACTGTCTCACTGTGCCTATCTCTGTGCTCTCCCTCTCCTCTCCTCTCCCTCTCTCTCCCTCTCTCTTTATCTCTTTCACTTTCTTCTTCCCTCCACCCACCTCTCCACGCCTCCCACGCTCCATCCATCTAAACCCTCCTTCACTCCCGTCGGTTGGTCATTTAGGATTCGGTCCTATCGACTGCCAGAGTCACTGAGGACGGGACCGTCGTCATAGCCACCAATCCAGAGAGAGAGAGAGAGAGAGAGAGAGAGAGAGAGAGAGAGAGAGAGAGAGAGAGAGAGAGAAAAAAAAAGAAAAAAGACTTCAAGATGTCCAAGAAAAATCTAAGACCAAACACTTCTCTGACTTCAAGATGTCCAAGAAAAATCTAAGACCAAACACTTCTCTCCCTCCTTCGTTCTACTCCTTTCGTTTTCAGTTCTCCTTCCCTTCCTTCCTTCCTTCCTTCCTCTTCATCTCCCGCCCTTCTTGTCCCTCCCACCCCCTTTTTCCTTCCTCTCGAGTCCGCCCCCTTTCCCACTTCCCTGCGGGTAGCCGCACGCAGTCCTGTGCCTTGTCAGCATCACTCTCCGACGGCGGAGACCGTTAATGGCCGCTTTTATAATGGAGGGGTCTAGCGTCGCACATAAGCATCCACTTCCTCATTGATAAACGCAAAATTTATCGCCGGGGCCCCATTGCCTGGAGAGCTACAGCAGTCTGGCGGGAAATGGAGGGTGCAGGCCTTAGAAGCCACCAGGTTATGGCGGGAACTACGCGATGGTGAGGACACTGAGCAAGGTGCCAGGGAGGAGTGTGGTATGCCGAAGGGAAACTGCCGGGTACTGGGTGAGGGCGCCGCTCGGAGGATGTGGGGGTCGTGGCAGCGAGAGGGGAAGTAGCATATCATATGACGTCAACATGCCAGAAAGTCCATCGTCAAGGCTCGCGTTAACCACGTCGGATAACACCAAAGTCAAGCGAATTTGTTGCTTAATAATACGACAAATACGTTTTTCTCTAAAGTCATGGATCCAAAATTTTTGCCCCAAACACGATCATGAGTTTTTTTTTCATGAAAACATGTCTGTGAAACATCATTTCCAATTATCTTATGTTTAGTCCAAAAAGGAGACGAAATCAGCAGAGCATGAATGACTTAGGGGAAAAACTAAAGCTAATAATGAGCCCGAATATTCCCCCTTGGGTTGGTTGTTTATGACCATGCGCACACACACACACACACACAATAGCGCCTTTAACTCGGCAGTTTCCCACTCGTTCATTCCCAACACATTATCCAAATGAAATTCTTCGTCCCTCACTCCATTATTCCAATTTCCCTCCGCTCCTCCGTTCGTGTTACTCAGAAACTGACGCAAGAGAAAGAAAAAAAAAAAGCCGCTCTGTTCAGAGCATTAATGTAACACATGGTAGCATGGACTAATCTCCTGCCAACTCCTCTCTTTGGGCTTTGTTTAGAGCACTAATTTAACACATGGAACCACGTTAAGAATCTCTCCCAATTCCTTTCTTTCGTCTTTGGAACCCACAGGAGAAGTCTGCTTTCGTAAAGAGGAACGGCAGCCGCGTCACAAACCCACCAATTTTACAGAGTTTTCCAGTTCAGTCACCAGTGGATGTTGATGAAGGTGTGTATTCTCATGCACGCAGCCTTGCATCAACTGGCAAGCGAGACTCGAACCAACCTATAATGTGTGTGGAGTTCGCGTATTACACACACACACACACATGGCTCCTAACGTAGTAATTTCCCATTCTTTCCTGCTGAACACATTAGGCAAATGAGATTCCCGTCTCTCCCTTCTCATCCCACGTCCCTCCTCCGCCCGACCTGCGTAATTCACATGCTATCCCCTCCTTGCGCTCTTGGGAACTGCTATTGTCTAGTCAATACAGTTATCCTTATATTTCTTCAGCTTCTGACAGCGTGTTCTATCCAGATATCTGTTACTGATAATTCTGTAATACTAGTTTGCCGTTTTCTGCGTTAGCGCCAGGAACTGAGGAATAATTATAATAATATTTACTAATATTATTACCATCATTATTACATTTATTATAAAAAACATAAACAAAGGTAAATATATATATATATATATATATATATATATATATATATATATATATATATATATATATATATATAAGACAGTATTTCTCCTTAGCTCACTTGCTAGTAAAACAGATTCTTCTCTTGCTCACTTGCTGGTGACAGACTTTTTCCTTTGCTCACTTGCTAGTACGAAAGAATCTTCCTTCACTCACTTGTTACAGGACAGGAAGTTCCGCTGGCATAAACACACACACACACACACACACACACACAGAGGCTAAGGACTGCGTTGGCTCAGGTCATGCCGGGGTTACGGCGTGTGACGCAACACCGTCCGTGTCAACAGACTCGTCAGCCCCTCGTGTGAATCAACCAATCACGGAGTCTATTCCGGGGAGGTAAGACACAAATCAAGGGAACGACCTCGCTCCCGACCACCATAATAATTTCAGCTTCCTGGGGTCCCCACCCCCCCCTCCTCCCCCTCCCTTACGCAGGCAGGAGATCATGTGAATCAACAGATGAAAGAGTTCGCCCGCCGAAACATCAACATGAAGCCTCCAGCCATCTGTGATTGAGGGCGAAACACAAACAACAAAATCCGGGCAACATTTTTCTGCCCCACATACGTCGCTCGTATGAAGTCAAATGATATATTTTTTGCCTGACGAGAACGTTACGTTCTGGCCTCAATTTTCACAGGCCATGTCTCTCTCTCTCTCTCTCTCATTACGTATATATATATATATATATATATATATATATATATATATATATATATATATATACACAGACAGGTGTATAAAAATATATCTAAACTGCTTTTAATTACAGACCTTCGAGCGCGTCAACCGTGGTAAAAAAAACTTTTACAACGTTGTACGGAAACGTCAAAGATAAATTCCTTTTCTCGGTCTAAAAATACGCACGACAAGGAGCTTCAACGTCTCGAGCCATTATTTTTCCCCTCCCGTGAGAGAGAGAGAGAGAGAGAGAGAGAGAGAGAGAGAGAGAGAGAGAG
>JAYMFT010311684.1:0-10114 GCA_038088735.1 Panulirus argus | reverse complement strand
AGAAGTTCATTTTGTACGTCAAAAGGCAACAATAAATTGCTACCAAAATGACAGATTTTTATTTTTCCTTTTTAACCTCCAAAATTGACACCCTAATACCCCATTCCACTCCCAGACTCCTGCCTTTTCTTCCTTATATTTTTCCTTTGCCTCATCCACATGTGGGCTGCTGACAATGCACCCCGATCTCAGACCACCTTCACCTCATAAACAACAGATGACAACACATAACTCGCATATCTCTTCATTCTCTTTCCCGAATGATTCTTCCTTTAATCATCTGAAAGTTTATGGCAGGGCAACAACTTGACAATTCTCCGGCGCAGAATCGAGAAGGACTGGGCTGTTACTTGGGCCAGTCTGAACGCCATAGTGTGACCGGGACCCGCTTACTTCAACGTTGAGCCATAGCACCAAGACATGGCTCTTTTCCCTAACCATTTCCGCAACACTCGTGGTCTTAGAGCTAATCTTCCCTTTGGAGAACGCCAGTTATTTACTTCTTGTCCTGATCTTCTCCCTGACACCCAACTATCCTAGGCTGCTTGGCGTCTGCACTATCGGATATCCAACTATAATCTCGATCATCATCTCCGCTCCGAGGCTGCTGTTTGAGCCGACTGTAGTATAAAAACAACTACTGCTCACCTCATGGACCTTGAGCTCCTAACTCTGAAGCCATTCAGCTCATAATCTCTCAACTCGCCATTACCTTGTTGATGTGTTTCGTTTATCCCCCCCCTCCCCCAATTCCTCCAACTATATACAACTCTTCGACGATCTCACTTCCTGCCATGAAGCACTGTTCTCTTCACATCCACGAGCTGAGATCCGCTGCGCGGGGGAATTCAGTGTACACCAGTTGTGTTAAGGCTCTTACCGGGACGATCCCAGTGGAGCCGAGACCCTTTCTTTTCTCCTTCCTGAACGATCTGAAACAAATGATCGAACATCCTGTACCAGTTGCCAACCGTCACATGACCACTATGCCAACATACTTGACCTCTTTCTTTTTTTCACCTCTGAACCCTCACGTTATTCATAAACTATTTCTAACCCCCATTGAGGTTCTCCTACTACTATTCTATTTCTGTTACTGTTAACTGGGAACGTCTCCTCCTGTCCTCCCCTCGAAACGTCATTTCTGTCACTTTGGGAGAGCTCAGCGGTCATCCCTGCACAGCTTCTTTACCGACTCTCACTTGGACGGGTCGGGATGGGTTCTGCTCGTCTAGCCGGGATGTATTATGTTGTAATAAACGCATAACAGAGGTTATCTTGGCTGGCACTGAATTCTGCATCCAACCTTGGA
The DNA here is from genome assembly GCA_038088735.1 of Panulirus argus. Taxonomy (NCBI): domain Eukaryota; kingdom Metazoa; phylum Arthropoda; class Malacostraca; order Decapoda; family Palinuridae; genus Panulirus; species Panulirus argus. Next base: position 8,802 of record JAYMFT010311684.1, on the reverse strand, counting down.
CCACATCTTTCACCTCGCGTATCAGAAACACAGTGTACCTGGCCATGTAACTCTGCTTTCATATCGGCTCGGGATCAATGCATTTCTTTTTTTAAAGTCAAACAAAGCTTCATGAAAAGACAGAGTGCTGCTGATTTGACTTCTGCTGATACATCTCTCCGGCCCTTACCCAACAATATCTCTAACTTGTGTAGTTCGACCCGTCCTCCTCTCTCCCGACCTGATCGATCTACCGCTAACTCTCCATCTGGCAAAGCTGCTGTTTTCCGTACCTTCTATTTTCCTCCCATTCAGCTTAAGATGATTCTGCTTCTGATGCCCCTGGCCCCATCTCCTCCCTATGAACCTATACCATCTCTAATCTCCCCGCGCAGGGTCTTCCCAGTGCTCTCCCCAACCCTCGGTGCACAAGGAGTATGGCCCAGATGGCATGCCTCCACGGGTCTTAAGCAGCGTGCCTCTGGGTTACCTCTGATTCTTGCTCGCCTATTCCACCTTTGTTTAAAAAAACCCGGACGTTTCCTTCCTCCTGGAAGCACGCCTTGGTCCAGCCCATCCCTGAGAAAACAGACCACTCGAACCTCTCCAACTGTCGCCCCATTGCTCTCACTTTTGCTAACTGCAAAGTCTTTACAACTCTCTTTAACTCTCACTTTCTCAAACGCTTAAAATTCTTATTTTCCTTATTTCTAATCGTCATTACGACTTTCGCAGCGCAAGGTCTACTAGCGATCTCTCCTATGTGTCTCACCCCTGGTCCTCCTCTCTCAGGGGCCTGAGTGAAACCTTTGTCAGGGTGTGGCATTTGCTTTGCTTCCTATACTCCCTTCCCTTTGCATAGTTTCCTCTCTGGTTGTTCCATTGCAATAACTATTGATGGAGCCAATTTCCACTTTCATCCTATTAGCAGGGGTGTTCCTTAAGGTTCTGTACCATCACCTACTCTCTTCTTCTCTCAAGAAATGGTCTCTCTTCAGCATGTAACCATATTCACTTTTCAGCTCATAATTCTATTTTCCATACCTCAGCTCACTTTCCCTCGCCTCCTCTCTGTAACACTCGTTCTCCTTCTCGTACTGAACACATTTTCTTCCCACAGTCCGGACCTATACAGCATCTCAGAATGGGCAAGCAGAAACTTAGTAAAATATAATAGTCCTAAATCGAAATTTTCCCCAACATCTCTATTCAAGAATCATTTGTTTTCCTCTGTTAAGTCTCAGAACACCACAATATAACTCTGTAACCCCATAAACATGTTGGCCATAACCATATCCCCTACTCTTTCCTGGAAACCCCACGTAATTAATATCATAAAGTCTGCTTCTCCAAAAAAGCCGATGGTGTTGTACAAGTCCCGTAATATTTTTTTTTCTTTTCTTGTGAGCAGCTGTTTCATATCGACAGAGGTTTCGTTCGTCTTGCTGTGTAGCACTGTTCCCACATCTTGGGCGGCCCTTCCTACATGGGAGGGAGGGAGGAAGGGAGAGAGAGAGAGAGAGAGAGAGAGAGAGAGAGAGAGAGAGAGAGAATTCGCCTCTACCCTCGAGCTGTACACGATACAATAAATTCAGTGATAATGATTTACATATTCTTACAATTATTCTAATTCTTTTAGTCCCTCAAAAGGAGACAACCGCGTCGGTGTCACCATCTTCCTAAAAGAATGACATAAGTTAGTCATAACGAAATTTTCTCGATATACAAAAGCATTTTAATATGTTTCATCGCACAAAACTCCCTTGATATTGCTATGAGCTGTCTTATATCATCAAATGTCATAAAGTCATTTCTATTCAAAAATAATCGCCGATCTCACAACAGACTTACTTCCATACAACAGCTGTGTTGACTTTTGTGAGAATCTGAGTAATACTAATGATCTGAGTCGACTTCTAAACAACACAAAAACAGCTAAGTTAAGTTACAGTGTCCTCTCGCACCTCTCTCATATCCAGAGCTTTTTTCCTCTGTATCTTGACCATTTCATAATGCTCCCTCCTGCCACCCCCACCTCCCCCCCTCCCCCTTGGCCAACCCCTGGGACACGCACCTGCCAGTCTCTCTCTCTCTCTCTCTCTCTCTCTCTCTCTCTCTATTCTACAGGTATCATTCCGGCCGATGTTCTCCTGAGCTGTCTGGACGTGTCACCGCCCACAATACGGCAACCTTACCCCTAGAATAAGTTTTCGCTGAACACCCCAACTTTCCCGGAGCCTTGAATCCAATAAGACACATCGGTCACTCCGGTACAGTTGTCTCTTTTTAATCATTTGTACCGTCGTCTTCCTGAGAAGGGGGGTGGGGGGGGGGAGAGGTACTGTCCTGCTCCAGCGTTGTACCGCAGTGCTCCAGGGTCGCACCCTCGTTCACATGGGTCGTATCGCAAGTGCCGTCGTGGTGGAGGGGTGCAGGTGGGGGAGAGGAGGGGAGGGGTTGTGGGTGGGGTGGGGGGGGGTTTTTTGGGGACGGTACAGCCAGACAACAACAAGAACAACGAGCCTGTTGTGCCGCTTCACCCCAGCATCAGTACCGTGCTCAGGTGACCACCAGCATTTTATTACAGGTAAATTGCAGGTGTGGTCAGGCCCACCGGCCATTGCCACCCACGGATTTTTAATGTGTCGTTTTACTGCACTCCACTCTACGTATATAGCACACTGCCGACCCATGCTCGAACCTCTCCTGCTGACCCATGCTCGAACCTCTCCTGCTGACCCATGCTCAAACCTCTCCTGCTGACCCATGCTCAAACCTCTCCTGCTGACCCATGCTCAAACCTCTCCTGCTGACCCATGCCGAAACCTCTCCTGTTGACCCATGTTGAAACCTCTTCTGCTGACCTATGCCGAAACCTCTCCTGCTGACCCATGCTCAAACCTCTCCTGCTGACCCATGCCGAAACCTCTCCTGCTGACCCATGCTCAAACCTCTCCTGCTGACCCATGCTCGAAACCTCTTGTGCTGACCCATGTTGAAACCTCTCCTGCTGACCCATGCTCAAACCTCTCCTGCTGACCCATGCTCAAACCTCTCCTGCTGACCCATGTTGAAACCTTTTCTGCTGACCCATGTTGAAACCTCTCCTGCTGACCCATGCTCACCTTTCCTGCCGTTCCCTGCTGATCTCCTACTGATCCATGCTTACCTTTCCTGCTGACCTCTCCTACTGACCCATATGCTGATGCATGCTGATATCCACTACTTACACGTGCTGACCCAGCCTGATTTAGCCTTCTCTTCCGTGCTGATCTCTAGTGCTGGCTTCTTCTGCCGAGACAGACTGACCTCTCTTGACCCATGCTGACCCCTACTGACCCGAGATGACCTCTATCACTGACCCCTCAGCTGTTCCACGCTGAAGTATGCTGACCCTTACTGAGCTCTCCTGCTGAACCACTGTGATCTCTCCTGCTGACCTTGCTGATATCAAACAACTGACACACATGATGACCTCTACTGCTGACCTGTCCTGCTGCTTCATGCTGACCTCTCCTGCTGATATCTGCCGCTATAACCAGGCACACAAGGTGTGACAGCTGTCATGGAGGCAGCAGCTGTAGGTGTATAAGCAGTAATAAAGGGAAAAAAGCACGTGTAGAAATAATGAAAGCAACAGCTGTGCGTGTGGCAGCAATAATGACGGCAACAGGTGTGGTAGCAGTAATGAAGGCAGCAGCAGTAACAGGTGTGGTGGCACATATGAAAGCAGCAGAAACAGATGTGGCAGCAATGATGTAGGCAGCATCAGCAGGTGTTGCAGCATTAATAAAGGCAGCAGGAACAGGTGTAGCAGCAGTAATGAAGGCAGCAGCAGCAGGTGTAGCAGCAGTAATGAAGGCAGCAGCAGCAGCAGCAGCAGCAGGTGTAGCAGCAGTAATGAAGGCAGCAGGTGGGGACAGCCTGACGGGCCGTTGATGATGGTTTACCGAGGAACACAACACCTGAGGCCCCGGGGCCGCCCCCTTCCTCCCTCCCCCCCGGCAGAGAGAGAGAGAGAGAGTGGGGGAGGGAAGCAGAGATACAGTATGACGAGGGGAGGGCAAGAGAGACAAGGAGAGAGAGAGGAAGAGACGGTTTTGGGAAGGAAGCGAGTGAGGATAGAGAGATGGTCGAGTGTGGAGCAGCAACTGGTTACTTGGGGCATCCCAGCAGGACGACGGTCTCCGGCATGTGTTCGAAGGGCCCGTACCCAGCAGCAGCTGACTCACAGTCACCCTAGACGTTCGTCCTCTCACGTGATACTAGTGGTATGTGCAGCGAGAGCGGCAACCATCATCGTCACCAGTCATCAGTAGGTCGGGATACGTTCGCTGGGTTCCAGGAGGCAGAGGCTGGAGGGTCAGGTCCCCCCAGGTGAGGGTAATGGAACTGCCTCCACTCCCTCCCCTCTGACCAGCCCTCACCTCCCACCGCAAGGAGGAACCTCTCGACGTGATGCTCGTCTCTGACCCTTCCCAACCATCGCCTGCAGCAGCGAACAGCCAGCTCGTCCACTCGACCCATTCCTTGTCCTATAGCCGCCTGCACTGTGGTCCTTCCGTGGCTGTCTTCCAGCACTGGGGCAAACCCCCCGGCCCTGGGATACAGAAGCCACTGAAAAAACACTAACCACTCCGTAACTCAACAATGGAGGATTATCTCAACACTCAGAAATGCTGTCTGACACCGAAAACAGAGAGTCCCATCGCAACATGCTTCACTGTGTGTAATAAGTCTTAGTTCCTACCAGCTGTGTGGCGTCTTTACAACATGCGAGAGAACAGGTGTGTCCCCTGATGCCTCTAGAGTCCCCTGGTCCTGGCAGGACCCGCCACTATAACTATGACCTCCCACAACCAGCTAGTGTCTCCTTCAACCAAGGGTCAGATTAAGAAGGCTGAGACCGTCAGCAATGAGCCACAACAAGAGGGTTAGCCTCCTCACGGGAATGTCATCTCCCTTCACATACAAGGCTCGTAAGGTCCTGTGGTGGTTCATAACGTGGTCCCTGGGCCTGACCCACCCAGACCGGACCACGATGCCCCCGCCCTAGTCAACAGACCATGCCCGACCCCAGCCATCTAGCCAGTGGCCCCAACACCCAGCGCCGCACCCACACTACCTGCAGGCTAATCCCAGGGGAACCGCACTTAACTCACACTACACAAGTGTCTTTCGTCACCAGAGAAGCCAAAGGCCTCCCAGGGAACCATCTTGTTCCCCTACCCAGGACCTTGGCCGTCCTGCTGACCTTTCCAGGACCCTGGCCATCCTGTGTCTGGGATATCCTTAACCACTAAGACGTCCTAACAACGAAAGATTCTGGCAGCATGAAGTGGCCTAATGGTTTGAGACAAAGTAAATATTTTATAAATAGCCATACTCCACATCAGCAGGTGAAAAAAGAGCCATATCTATATCAACAGAATAAAAGAGCCGTATCTACACGAGTAGGAAATTCAGATAACTAGAGGATAACCAGAAATTTATTCACAAATTCATAATATCACGTGAAAACACTTAAGTCATTTCTGAAGTTTTATTTGTCCGAGTATACACTGGCGAAGCATTTCTGTAAGTCTGGCTGAACATACAAATAAAACACTGGAAATGTATGGAATGCATATACAGGTGTGGCCCGCCCAGCACCAGGTTGGAAATCTGTACACAGTAACATAAGGAGGGGGGAGCCAGTGTGGCCCAGGTGACGAGTGCTGAAAAATGACTGTTCGGTCAAGCTCTTCCGTCAGCAGTCTCCACCTGCACCCCTCCCGTCACCATCACTATCTCTCTCTCTCTCTCTCTCTCTCTCTCTCTCTCTCTCTCTCTCTAAGTGGTAGGCAGCCACCGACCGGGAAGGTATTACCGGTACTACCCGCCTGGATGTCGGGGAAGGCTAGCGACGGGTGTGCAGTGAGCCAGCGTTTGAGTGGCTGTCAAGTCTGTCAAGTATTACCCCTTTGAGCCGGGTTCCTGTCCTTTCTCTCCGCCTCACCCACACGCGGGGGCCGCTGGCACGCAGTCCACGAAGCTTACAATTTCTCACTCTGACACTCGTTCTTCGTAATTCGAGATTTCCCTGCGTTGAGCACTACGCCCTCTGGCAGAATCTGGACGTAAGTACTCCTGTAAGAAAGTACAACTTTGTACGTTAACACGTGTGTCGCCACAGGTGTGCAGTGCAGCAGGCAGGTGAACGTATAATCAAGTGTAGCCACAAGTGCACCTTTAAACGCAGATGTTGGGTCAGGTGTGCTGTCCACCTCCGCTCCACACATGTGTGTATCTCACAGTGTCATACATGCCCTACGCTCCTGCCACACAGGTTCGGACGACACCCCACGCTCCGGTGACCGCCAGTGAAATGGCCTCCGTTGAAACGGCCCCGTTAACGAGATTATATAATTCTTCACACACACACACACACACACACACACGAGCCCCAGGGGATCATTACGTGGGCGAGATACGAGACAGAGAACGAGAGGGACACGCGGACCGAGACAAACAGTAAGAGGTAAACAGTGAAGAGAAATGCCTGGATGCACAAACAATCTCTAAACTACGTAAACAGTTAAGGAGACATTAAGAGGAAAAGAGACGCTAGAAATACAGGCCGTAAGACTAACAAACAGTAAGAGACCCATGTAGTAAGACAAGCGGTTAGAGATAAAAGCAGTGAAACAAGCATTAGAGACACAAGCAGCTAGAGATACCAGCAATAACATACAGAGGGATACATGATAGGAAGGAGAGAAAGAGATGACTTTATGAGAGAGTCATCAGTCTCAAGAGACGCCGGAGGATGGACCAGACAGGAAATAGAGAATGGGAACGGTAACTGTAGGAAGGAGGTGCATGGTGGTGTTAATAATGTCAACGATCCAGAACAAATATACAACGATAACAAAGCAGGAGCAGTGAGGATGGTACAGGGAGCAGTGCAACACGCACTCCTCAGAGATGGCAAAGTATTAATGATAATGGAGGATGCCAGATGTGAAGAGGTAGTCTTGGGAACTGGGATTTTCATGGGGTTACACAGATACACAGACCATGCAGACCCAAGGTCCAAGCAAGGTGGTCTGGCACTATCACACCTTAAAAAACAAAAGGAGTCCCATTGAGAAAGGCAGAAGAAAAAACCAGCAGAGCAAAGGCTCTCTCCCCACCCTCCGGCAACACGCCGGACGGAAAACGGGTAGAAAAAAAATACCTCATGCGGACCCAAGTTATCAAAGTGCATCCAGGAAGGATTCCTGTACCAATATGTCAATGAACACACGAGGATAAAAGGGAATGACACATCGTCACAGCTAGACCTTATCTTCACACATATTAGCATGGATGTTGGCGATGTTTCATAACACACACCAACTGGAGAGTGACCATGTAATGCTTCGGTTGATTACGTGGAAACGAGGTTGTAAACAAAACAAAGATGAGACGAAACTCAAAGGGGTGATACAACGGAGGACACTACACAAAATTCAACAATTTCTACTGTAAAGTAAACAGGGAAATGCAGTTCAGTAGTGTGGTGGGAGGTTTGGTGAGATTTACAGTGGAGGTATGGTCGAGACTCGAGCCAGCCAGCATTTATATGGTAAAAGAGAACAAGGAACGAATACAGCTGGATAAGAAACGAGGAAGGGAAGAACTTTGATAATAATACTGTGGACAAGGCAGAGGATGATCTAAAACGTTCCCATAGTTTAATCAGGAGATTATCAGGTCAAGAACAGCTAATGAGGCCGAGGGATTCAGAGGGAAGAGTTGTAGAGGATGATGCAAGGACGTGTGAGGAGCTGAATGACAGGTTCAGTAGTGTCGTCACAGCGGAAGACACTGGAGCCCTTCTGACACCCATCAGGCTCTTGGTCTGATGAAATGTCTCCAGTGTGCAGATACACTGGACATGCCACTTGAAATGTCATAGCTGGAAAAAGTTAGCGTCATGGGAGGGGAAGAGAGTAGGTGCCATACGTATCTAAGAAAGGCACTGAACAAGGATGATTAGAGAGTTCACAAGATGGGACCAACCGGTGTGCAACTCCCTTCCTCGACTGTAGTAATTAAAAGCACCAGCCTTACAAACAAGCACAGGACACTAGCAGGGTGATGCAAGCAGGAGGACAAGCAGTAGGACGAGCAGTAAGCCATGAAATAAGACATAGGACAAAGGCTCTGCTATACACAAGCAGGTAAAAAAATACAAACAATAAGAGACATAAAGAGTAAGATAGATACTCTACGAAACGCTAGTAGGTCAGATACACAGGCGGTAAGAGACATAAAGAGTAAGAGACACAAGCCGTATGAAAGAAGTAGTAAGATAAGAGCCGTGAGAGAGAGAGAGAGCCGGGTAGGGGAGGCCAGCAGCTCAGCACGGCGGCCATCGCCCGCACCAGACAGCTGTATATTTTGGTAATATTAGCAACGCGGCTCCGCTGGTAATGAAGGGGATTAAATTCGCGTCATGATCGGCGAGGATTCGGAAAATCTACTTTAATCGCCTGTAAGCCTACCTTTGCTCCGGGTGGCGCGCGCGTCCTGATTGGTCAGGCCCTGGACCAATGACGACGTCCGGGAGTCATTGGCAGCTTCCTGATTGGCCAGCTCGTCCTTGCCGCCTTCCCGCTCCTGCTTGATGCTCTTGGGTTCCATCCCTGCAACAACAACACAACCAGTTTACACCTCACACTATCTCAGCCAAATGTCCAACCACAAACTCATTCTTATCATAACATGATATATATATATATATATATATATATATATATATATATATATATATATATATATATATATATATATATA
>JAYMFT010311663.1:0-10114 GCA_038088735.1 Panulirus argus | reverse complement strand
GTCGCCTTTTACGACACGCAGGGAATACGTGGGAAGTATTCTTTCTCCCCTATCCCCAGGGATATATATATATATATTTTTTTTTTTATTATTATTATACTTAATCGCCGTTTCCCGCGTCAGCAAGGTAGCATTAGGAAACTGACGAAGAAAGACCCATCCACTCTTACCCTTACATTACTTACTAGATCAAACCACCTCATACCACATACTGTCCTCAAACACTTCATATCCAACACATCCACTCTTCTCCGCACAACCCTCTCCACAGCCCATGCCGAGCAACACACAATATCGTTGGAACCACTTTTCTTTCAAACACACCCACCTCCGCTCTCCGAGACAATGCTCTTTCCTTCCACGCATTATTCAACGCTCCCAGAACTCTCGCCCCCTCCCCCACCCCACGACTTGACTCCGCTTCCACGGTTCCACTCGCCGCCAGGTCCACCCCCAGACATCCAATAACAGGATTTGAAACTTGCGGGTTTAGATACGGCGAACAGCGTTCAAATTGGGATGTAAGACATAGATCTATCTCATTAAGAAATTGAGATATATAGTAGACAAGAAATGATTTTACATGGCCGATAAAATAATCATTCATATATACAGAGAAACAGATCAGTCAGTTTACGACCTAGGTGAAGTATTGACAATATAAACACAGATTTGTTTTGAAGTGAGTCTTGTCATGGCAAGTGTACGATGATGTTCATCTTTTAATACTAAAATCTTTTGCAACAACTGAAAATGAATATAGTTATATACTTCATTTGTAATATACGCCTGTATCCTAAGATACAGATCATTTACATCTGGAGATATTGATATTAGAATAATATATAAGGTTTGAGGACTTCGTTTACGTCTGTGGCCACAAGTGGAAGCTGTTACATCGTCACCTTATACACTTGCGATTATGGAAGAATCAACCACAAAATTCATTTTCAAGAAGAGAGTCAGGCCAGGAGGAGGAGGCATACGGAAAAGAAAAATTGGAAGTGATAACAGTAAGTTGGAAGTATCAAGGTTTCTATAAAACGCTTCGGCCCTCTTTCCATGGTTATGTCCTACTCCACAGAAGCTTTGACTCACAAAAGTTGGCATGGGGTCGGGACACTCGTCAGTTTATTGTATTACATGATTTACCAGTGAGACATATTTTTTCGTAATCATCTGTAACAGATAGCCAGTAACTGAAATAATTCAAAAGATGGCAGGTTGTCCGATCGGACTCATTGGCCTAGGGATGGAAAGAATAGGGTTCACTTGGACGATTCTGCAACTGTAACAAATCAGAAAACCAACAGAGGGTTTATCAGTTAATTCATCATAGATTGTTAGGGTGATTGGCTAGATTAGGGCTTTTGTTCTGCAGTGCTGGTGTAGTGATCAAAGAATCGAGTAACTTGCTGTGCATCTCATGAAGCATTGTTTCATTGAACTTTATTTAGAAAAGTGATTAAGGGTTGTGGCTAGAGGAGAAAATGTGGGGTTAACACGAAAGTAGGTAATACAGGTGTAAAACCAAAATGACAATAAGATTATAAAAATCTTAATTTCGTCTGATGTTGGGAATGTCTTTGCCATTTGCTGTATCATCTGTTTGTTGACATATACCAATTTGATGGTGCTTACTCAGGGGTGTGAGTGGTATATTTCGTCTAGAATACTGAAAAATAAGAAAAATTTAGCTTTATCAGATATTGGTCAATGAAATATAATGCTCCAATAAATATCCTGTATCTCCCATTGTACTCTCTAAACACTGCAGTAGTATTGAAGAAAAATATCACAATATCCTAAGCTGTTAATAATGTTAGTTAAGCTAGATTATTCCCATGGTTCATAAAACTCTACTCCACCAACAGCCAACACTTCACATGCAGCAAGTTAAGGTTTCGTAGGTTGTTATTGTTTAATTTGTTAAACAGATAAACATGAAAAGAAAGACAGTAGCGTCAGTGTTAATGATCCAATAACTTATCTGTGTAACTTTGCACCAAAACTAACTTTGGATATTAAGCACAATTGTTTTGACATACCATTTTAGTGTTTAGGGAATACAGTAAGTATTACTAACATAATGACACATCTAGTCTGTAAGATATCCACTTCATATGATTTTCATGACTCAGATTTACAGCAAAGCCAAAGTTAACTGCTACGAAATGATTATGTTTTACTCTGATAGAATTGTAAAGTTGACAAACAAGGGTAGTGTCTGGAAGACATGGAAATTGTAAAATGCCAGCTTAGTTACACCACATAGCAAATTTCTGAAGCTCATTGTTATTGTTTTACAATGAAAGTGTGCTATGCTGAAATTAGAATAAGAGGTGAAGTGTGATTTGAAGTATTATATTTTATGATGTAAAGTCGTTAGTGGGGAGGGCTATGACTATCAGGGGAAGATGTGATGATAAACATAAATGTATGCAAAACATTTCTAGAAGTCAGTAAGACCTATGAAAACCTCACCTATCTTCCCCCGGCAGCTTCAGTTTAATATCATAGTCAAAGTGTACCAACATAGTGGTATCTGTTGTGCTTTCTGTCACCTGGTTTTAATATTTGGTAGGTAATTCACTTGCTCACATTTAGGTGTAGGTTGTTTGCTGAAATTGGTTTTTAAAGTTTATATCATTTATGTCAATAATAGCTGTTGAAATAATACTACCTGAAAGGGAAGTGCATCAAAGAAGGGCTAAAATGTAGTATGTAAACATTGCCGTTATTAGAAGTACAGAATATTACACAAGCATTTACATTGTTTTTTTTTTTTTTTTTAAATTATTCATAATAATTAGCAATTTATTAGGCTTTTTTATCAAAGTAAAAATTTTTAGGTGTGTGTAATCTTGAATTTTTTTGTTTCCAATCCTATAGTATATATATGTAAGCTAACAATGGATGGCAATTTGTTGAAGTTTTGGGGACCGTCTGGTTCATATACGTTAGTATACATGTGAGACATCTTGATGCAATGCAGTACCTGTCCCAGGAAAGACAGGAGGCAGGTCTTGCATTTCATTCTTCATCGGAGCTGGCGTGGATGTGTTTTTCAGATAATTTAAACTGCTCAGGCTTAGGAGTGTTAAGTAAGGAGCATGATGTAGGGGTTGGGGTTTCTGTACCTTGGCATGTATAAGGTTGTACTGACTTCTTAAGCTGTTCTTGCAATGTTACTTCCTTCATATAATTAGATTTTCCTTTGATTAGTTTTCGTACGATGTAGTATAAGGAGACCGTAGGTGATTATATAGCAGTGAAAGTTTTAGAACACAAGGAACCCCACAAGTGCTGGATTTTAGAATGCTAGATTTCAGATGATAGTATGTTGTTTTACAAAGTTGTATGTATACTTGAGTCTATATAGTTTATTATGTAAATGTGCCCTAAAAGATTATCTTTCCAAGCTATGTTCCTTAAATAGATGTAGAATGATTTTGATATTACCCTTAATTTAAGTGTCATTGTGAGCTATGAATGATCATTTTGCATTTTGTTTGTATATATGTATATTAGGTTAGTCTTACTTTCATATTTTGTTTCAATATGAAATAACACCTACCATATTAAATTGTATCCTTGTTGAATAATATTTAGGGTTGCTTAGTGAGAGTGAAGTTCAGGGGTTAGGTGGCCAAAATTACCCATTTGATATAGTCTTATTTGATTATGTTTTTGAAGCAGTTTTTATATAAGAATAAAGATTACACAGTATGTGGTAAAGTGAGTGTAATTACTTGAATATTTGTATGATTAAAATTTACATGCATGGCAAAGTTAGTCACTTTGTGAGCATCTCTTTTTTGATGTCTGTAAATTAGTGTCTGGGGTCCTGAACAACTTGAAATAGAAATTTCTTCTTCTTGTCATTCAGTGTTATGTTGAAAATGTACTCCTTAGTAAAAGCAACACCTCTTTCAGCATTATCATTGACTGCCTTCAAATTCTAGAGCCTCCCTGGCAGTCTTCTCTGAGCTCCCATGATTCAGGATCAAAATTAAAGAGAAAAAAGTGGAATTTCAAGTCACCAGGAGAAATTTATGGTGTTCGTTGTGACAAAATCTTCAGTTGACAAGTGTTCAGCCTTCCTTGTTTTAAGCTGAGATGATTACAGAGATGTGCTGGATTTACTCATCATCTTTTTTTGGTGATGTCCCTCTTCATGGATCTCTGCACCATCCTAAATGGATGGCCAGGATTATATGTCCTCAACATTTTCATGTTCAAAGGCCAGTTCAAGTTTCTGCCTCATGAATTAAGAGAAATTTATGATAATGTATGTCTGTGGTTTGAATGCTTGTATGATTTCTACTCGGGTATGATAAATTTGATTCAGCAATTTCAGTATCTATCTTGAGAGAACTTGGTGGACATCTATAAGACCTGAATAAACTTATTGCTTTGGTATTCATCAACTCTAGCATAGCTTGTCAGCATTCCTGAACTCTAGTGCATCTCCAGAGAGAAAACAAGAAATGAAATAAGCATTGAATTAAAAGGACAGCATGGAAAAATCCTTTCAGTGGATCCAACTCAATATTAAGAAGTCTGAATGCATATCAGTTCAAGATTTTGTCTCAAAAAATAATGTAGATTTCTTTAGGTGCCTTGAAATTCCATTTTTTCCCCCCTGAGTCATGGTAGCTCTGAGAGGACTACAAGGTGGCACTATAGATTGTTGAGAACTTAAGGTAGCAAATGATAAAGCTGAACGAGATATTGATATTACAGAGGAGTATTCTATATTTTCATTTAAGGAGTGAAGAGAAGAAAATTTTTTTGTTTCAAGGTGTTCAGGACCATAGACACTGTTTTCCTGACATCAAAAAAGAAGCACAGACAAAGTGGCAAACTATGTCAAGCATGTAACTTTTAATTATGTCAATGTTCTATTCATATAAATATAATGATTTTATTAGATTTTGTATGATTATAGATATTAGATGGTAATACTGCTTGCAAAATATAGACTATATCATTTAGGTAATTATGCTGCCTAACCCCCTGAACTTTTGTCTCTCTGAGCAAGTTTCAAATAAAGTTAAGTGCTGATAGAATTTTACATATAATGTTTTATTTCATATTAGAACAAGATTTTTGGGTAAGAGCTTTAAAATTTCCAACTTTGAAATTTAACAACCACCCTAAGTTTTATATGTACAGTATGTTAATGTCTGTGTCTGCATAAGCATTTGGTAACCCTTGCAACTTTTCTTTGAGGTCTTACATAATATATGAATCTTTTCTTTGTTAAGGAATTCTTTATGCTGTTCAAGAGTATACTGTACCTAGAAATAGTGCTCCATGAGCTTATTTATTATATTTGAGAAAAATAATGTCTTCTGTAATTGTTTGTTTTTGCTCTTATCCATGATTCATTAATATGTTGTAGGTAGTAGTGAGGATGAAACAAAAGTAATCAAGAAAGAAAAGAAGGTCGATCTCAGAAACCCCTTAGTTCAGCGGAGTAAGAATAGAGGAAGGATAAATGAAGAGGACCACACCTCAAGTGATGACAGTGATGATGATCTAAGGTACATAATGTAGGATATATTATGAAACAGTTTTATGTACCTGAATTTCTTTGTCTTATATTTACCTTAAACTAAATAACCCATGCAAGCCATTACTCAAGCTCTTTATCTTTGCTTGAATCTATCTACATCTCTGATGCCCTTTCTCTCTGAGAACTCCCATCAAGGGCATGGCCATGGCAAAAGAGTCTTTACTTATCCCTGTCCTTACATGCCTCCCTTGCACACACCATTCCACTTATTCTTCCCCAGTTCTCTTCCTCTGGTACTCTTCCACTTTATTTCTTCTGTTACAGGTGGTCTTTGTCTCACACCCACCCCTTTAATCGTACTATCACACTCTCTCCTTGTAAACTCCCCATCTTGCATCCTTTCTGCATGCTCAAACCACCTCAAAGTATTACATTTTGCCCATTTTACCACTGTAATTCATTCCCTTTGCATTATCTGCAATACCAATTCTCTTAGACACTCATTACTTTCTTCATTTCACCTAGTCATACCACATGCTTTCCTCAAATAACTCATTTCCACTGCTCGGATTCTTTGCTTCAAATTGTAAATTCAAATTGCCATATCTCTTAGTCAATTAGTTTCCATGGTGTGGCCTGTAAAGTTCTTTGATATCTACTGAAGCCTTGTAGTTCAGTGGACACTAATGTATGTTTTATTTAAGGAATACTTGTTATGATTTGGATTCACTTTCAAAAGATGTGTAATTTCAACTTGCAGTAAAAAGGGTTGAGCCCCTTTCACATATTAAGTATACTGTCCTACTGAAATTACCATAAACTATCATAGCCACTTAACTGCACCCCATTCATTTTGATTTCAAATGTGAGAACTAAGAAGTTGTAGTCATGCTAGATATTGTGGGAATCCACTAGATTTTGAAAATAGTCTGAGTATACTGCCCATCATTGAGGACTGCCCCTCTTGATTTTGGCCATTAATTGCAGAAACTTTGGAAACCACTGTTGTAGTCCCTTAAAATCTTAATTCTTGTGTTTCTTTGCTCCCAGTTCCCTTTCATTTTTTCTGTGTCCAGTAACTAACACATTATCTCTAATAGGCTGGTTTCACTAATTTTGTTAACACTTTCGTTCCCTGCACTCAGGTATATATAATAATGTTTTCCTTATTCAACCCTGAAAAAAGATCAAGAACATGTTTGCTCCCATAACAGGTCTTTCATAGCTCTTTGTTGTTTTGTGTCTTGCTACCCATTACTTTATACAATTCTTGTCCAAATCTTTTATTAAGATATATACCCTTGACCTAGGAAATGCATTGTCAACTTCACTACTTAAACTTTTCCCTGATGGCTTGGGGAAAATGCACCCTTTGCTCAGTGCAGCATAGTGAGATGAGAAAATAAAATGTAAAACATTAATTTCTCATATTTATTGTGGCATTGAATAAAACCCTTCTCCCCGATCATATAGATATAAAACTTGTTTGAATGCACTTAATTGTATGGGCATAACATCAGAGTTTCTGGGGGTATGATTATGCTGTCAAATTTCTCTCATTTTTCACATCAGACAGGTATTGTTTTGCTCACAGTCTTCACTGCTTGTGGTAGCACATACTAGTTTGTAGAAATATCAGTTTTTCCTGAAGTTAATGAAATTTAAATGAAAGACTACATTTAAACTCTACTGGAGTTTGCTACCCTGCAGCGTCAGTGTGATATTTACTCCTCCCTCATGTACTTAGTAGGAAGCAAAGTCTTATTTCACATGGATGGGACTCATGACCTTTGACAACTGTGTCACCATGCTAATAAAATTAGGGCAGTCATGAAAGCACCATGTTATAGATATTAAGGGTGGACACAGTAAAATGTAGGGTGGACGCAGGACAGGGCCAGTAGCTAAAGGATAGTATGCCACTTCATTAGCTGATAACTGTGTGACTGTTGGTAATTCAAGGGTGGCCGTTATAATGTCTGCTAATTTTATTCTGTTGCAAAACTTTGGAACCTTTTATCCTCTCATATTATTCACAACAGGTATGACATCTCATTGTTTAAATGGCATTTTTCTGATTCCTTTGTTTAAGGTCTGAAATTTATAATATACGAGAAATATATAGCATACATTTACATGAACTTTCACTCTGTTTAGTAAGTAATATTAATAAATTTTTGCTTACCACGTAAAGCTAAAAACTAAGGACAAGCAAGAGGAAGGGAAAGCAGTTTACCAGTTCTTACTGATTAGAGGTTACTGTTTTCCATAAATGGCACTTTGGCCTGTGTGTCTTTGTTGTTTCCAGATTTATACTTCAGTCTTCCTTTCTGCTTTGTGAAGCACCCCTATTTTTTTTCTTTTACATTTAAAACCTGTTACATTTATTTTGTAGCCATATCAGCTTTTAGAATTCTGTTGGCTATTTTGAACATTGCTATAGATCTATAGCACCTGATGGTGCGGAGGTCAGTAAACATAATTTTGAAAGATTCTGCATTTTCCACATTACTGTAGCAGTGAGAAAAGGCATGATGTAGAGGTAAACTACCAATACATTGCTGTTTTCATTACTTTCATTTATAGAGCATCTTACAAGTCTCAACGTACGAGCGAAAGAGAAGGGCCAAAGGACATGGGTGCTACATCAGTCATCCAGTTTGAGACTGAAAAAGATCGGGATGCCCAGGCTATATTTGAGAGATCACTCAAAGTCAATAAGGTAAGTGGAAACAAAAGCTATTAGTAGGAAGAGAAAAGAGAAGGTAATTAAGTAGTGCCAAACCAGCTTGAAGATTTCATAGGTTCTTAAGTAAAGGCAGGGCACTGAGTCATGAAATAATTGTTAAATGCACAGATACAGATTCACTCGTTGTAGCCAAACATTTTTATGTACGTATTTAGTTCACTCAGTAGAAGATGAAGAAAATTGTCCATAGATGCAACAAGTGAAGACAGCATTCACAGGTAAGAGATATGGAGAAATCTAAGTGAAAAGTTTGTGTTTATATTGTCCAAAAGATATTGCCAGATTTTCTACAGAGAAGGATATGATTATACATTGGAGATTCTTATCACAAAAAGGTATGATATTCATAAAATCATGATAATAAATCACACACACAACTTAAGATTAAGATGAAATCAAACTATGTGTTTTTGGAAAGAAGGCAGACAAATTGAATAGATGTTTTGCATATGTAATAGAAGTGTTTTATAAGAGAAAGAATAGTGCATCAAGGATGGAAAAGAGCTAGCATTATATCACCTTTACTAAAGAAGGATAGAGAGCATTTATGCATACCTTCAAAGGTTTATATAAGCTTATGAAATTATTGAAAGTTCGCAAGAAGTTTCGTTTCTGGTATGATAAAGAAAATTAATTAAATTTTTTTGTGCACATTTATTGAAATGGGTATAAATCTGCAACCAGACATGGCTGCTGGGGTGGTAATCATTACTGTGTGTATAAATTTGGTCTTCTTGTCATGCCAAAGAATCTAGAGCCCAGTATATGTGAGAAAAAGTGTAAAAGACAGCATTTTTCAAATCATCATTATGTACAAGAAATGGAATTGCATTGCAGCACCACATTTTCAACAACAGTTATGCAAAATTCCAACAACAAACACCATCAGTTAAGTTTACCTAATAGACTGGTTAGGCCCCCATTCCTTGCTGTAGGCCACTTTCACATACTTTTTCGTGAAGGTCTAGACTACCTTATTTTTATTGTCCCCATCACATCTGTGTACTGAGGGCTATATGAAGTAGTAGAAAGAGGGTACATAAGGAATAGCGAAGAATATCTAATCATTAAATTAAAGAAAAAAGGGATGTGTTGGAATGATATCAGAATGAGAAAATGTCATTAGAAGGAACGAAGGTGGGAGATGTAGAAAATAGAGTGTTCGCAGGAGATGGAAGGAACAGTTTAAGAGCTGGTGAATGTTTGAGGTGCCAAGGAAGCTTAGTAAGTTCATATTAGGTTTAGAAGATGAAAAATTGGAATATCATAAAGGATGCTTCAGGTCATTTGAGAATGGAGAAGTAATATAGGTGAAACATGGCGAGTTATATGTAAATGTGTTGAGAGATGAAGGTGTCTTTATTCAGTATGCTTGAGATCTTGGAATGAAGGTAGTGTACCAAAGGGTTTGATGGATACAATAATTGAATGAACTAAGGTTAAGATGATAATAAAGATAACTAAAAATTGTGTAAAGATTACTGTGAAATGTGTATATTAAGATTTTGCTAAAACGAAAGTTGCTGCAGCTTTTTTGTGCTCTTGAAAGTATACTTGTTTGATTGAAGATTGAGTTGAAATCTATAAGATTTCATTAGTGAACTCTTAGTGCAGTTTACTTATACAGTAAATCTAATTAATATTTTTGGTATGTAATCACCAAAAATGCAAGCTTCACAAAATATCTAATAAATTGTCAGAAGAGGCATTAATTATAACACCAGAAGATGTAATAGTTGCCTAATAATATTTGCCAGTTATTTCTGTTGCTATTTTCCCGTGGGGCGGGGTGGCATCAGGAGTGGATGGGGGCGAGCAAGTCTAAATATGTACATGTGTGTATG
>JAYMFT010311662.1:0-23563 GCA_038088735.1 Panulirus argus | reverse complement strand
TGTGGTATGACATCTTACCGTCAGTGTTGTATGACATCTTACTGTCAGTGTGTTATGACATCTTACTGTCAGTGTGGAATGACATCTTACTGTCAGTGCGGTATGACATATTACTGTCAGTGTTATGACATCTTATTGTCAGTGTTATATGACATCTTACTGTTAGTGTAGCATGAAATCTTAATGTCAGTGTGGTATGACATCTTAGTGTCAGTTTGTATGACATCTTACTGTCAGTGAGGTATGACATCTTACTGTTAGTGTTATATGACATCTTACTGTCAGTGTAGTATGAAATCTTACTGTCAGTGTGGTATGACATCTTAGTATCAATGTGGTATGACATCGTACTGTCAGTGCGATATGACATTTTACTGTCAGTGTGGTATGACATCTTACTGTCAGTGTAGTATGACATCTTACTGTCCATGTGGTATGACACCTTGCTGTCAGTGCGGTATGAAATCTTACTGTGAGTGTGGTATGACATCTTACTGTCAGTCTTATATGACACCTTACTGTCAGTGTGGTATGAAATATTACCGTCAGTGCGGTATGACATCTTATTGTCAGTGTGGTATGACATCTTACTGTCAGTGCGGTATGACATCTTACTATCAGTGTGGTATAACATCTTACTGTCAGTGTGGTATGACATCCTACTGTCAGTGCGGAATGACTTCTTACTTTTAGTGTGGTGTGACATCCTACTTTCAGTGTGATATGACATCTTACTTTCAGTGTTGTATGACTTCTTACTCAAAGTGTGGCATGACATCTTACTATCAGTGTGATATAACATCTTACTGTCAGTGTGGTATGTCATCTTACTGTCAGTGTGGTATGATATCTTACTGTCAGTGTGGTATGACATCTTACTGTCAGTGCGGTAAGACATCTTACTGTCAGTGCGGTATGACATATTACCGTCAGTGTTATATTACATCTTACTGTCAGTGTGGTATGACATCTAACTTTCAGTGTGGTATGACATCTTACTGTCATTGCGGTATGACATCTTATTGTCAGTGTGTCATGACATCTTACAGTCAGTGTTATATGACATCTTTACTGTCATTGTGGTATGACATCTTACTCTCAGTGTGGTAAAACATCTTTTGTCAGTGTGGTATGAAATGATACTGTCAATGTGGTATGACATCATTCTGTTAGTGCGGTTTGACATCTTACTGTTAGTGTTATATGACATCTTACTGTCAGTGTTATATGACATCTTACACTCAGTGTAGTATGAAATCTTATTGTCAGTGTGGTATGACATCTTAGTGTCAGTGTGGAAATACATCTTACAGTCAGTGTTATATGACATCTCACTGTCAAAGTAATATGAAATCTTACAGTCAGTGTGGTATGACATCTTAGTGTCAGTGTGGTATGACATCTTACTGTCAGTGCGGTATGGCATCTTACTGCTAGTGTGGTATGAAATCTTACTGTCAGTGTGGTATGACATCTTACTTTCAGTGTGGTATGACATCTTATTGTCAGTGAGGTATGACATCTTAGTGTCAGTGCGTTATGACTTCTTACCGGCAGTGTTATATGATATCTTACTGTCAGTGTGGTATGACATCCTACTATCAGTGTGGTATGAAATCTTTCTGTCAGTGCGGAATGACACCTTATTGTCTGTGTGGTATGACATCTTACTGTCAGTGCGGTATGACATCTTACTGTCAGTGTGGTATGACATCTTACTGTCATGAGGTATGACATCTTACCGTCAGTGCGGTATGACATCTTACCGTCAGTGTTATATGACATCTTACTGTCAGTGTGGTATGACATCTTACTGTCAGTGCGGTATGACATCTTACTGTCAGTGGGGTATGACATCTTACTCTCAGTGAGGTATGACATCTTACTGTCATTGCTGTATGACATCTTACTGTCAGCGCGGTATGACATCTTACTGTCAGTGTCATATTACATCTTACTGTCAGTGTGGTATGACATCTTAATTTCAGTGTGGTATGACATCTTACTGTCAGTGCGGTATGACATCTTACTGTCAGTGTGGTATGAAATAATACTGTCGGTGTAGTATGACATCTTACTGTCAGTGCGGTATGACATCTTACTGCCAGTGTTATATGACATCTTACTGTCAGTTTTATATGACATCTTACTGTCACTGTTATATGACATCTTTCTGTCAGTGCAGTATGACATCTTACCGTCAGTGTTATATGACATCTTACTGTCAATGTGGTATGATATCTTACTGTCAGTGTGATATGACATCTTACTGTCAGTGTGGTATGAAATAATACTGTCAGTGTGGTATGACATCTTACTGTCAGTGAGGTATGAAATCTTACTGTCAGTGTTATATGACATAATACTGTCAGTGTTATATGACATGTTACTGTCAGTGTAGCATGAAATCTTACTGTCATGTGGTATGACATCTTAGTGTCAGTGTGGTATGACATCTTAATGTCAGTGTTATATGACATATTACTGTCAGTATAATATAAATCTTACTGTCAGTGTAGTATGACATCTTATTGTCAGTGCGATATGACATCTTACTATCAGTGCTGTATGACATCCTACTCTCAGTGCGGTATGACATCTTACTGCTAGTGTGGTATGAAATTTTACTGTCTGTGTGGTATGACATCTTACTTTCAGTGTGGTATGACATCTTACTGTCAGTGCGGTATGGCATCTTACTGTCAGTGCGGTATGACATCTTACCGTCAGTGTTTTATGACATCTTTCTGTCAGTGTGGTATGACATCCTACTGTCAATGTGGTATGAAATCTTACTGTTGGTGCAGTATAACATCTAATTGTCAGTGTGGTATGACATCTTACTGTCAGTGTGGTATGACATCTTGCTGTCAGTGTGGTATGACATCTTACTGTCAATGAGGTATGGCATCTTACTGTCAGTGCGGTATGACATCTTACCGTCAGTGTTATATGACATCTTTCTGTCATTGTGGTATGACTTCTTACTGTCAGTGTGGAATGACTTCGTACTTTCAGTCTGGTGTGACATCATACTTTCAGTGTGGTATACAACCTACTGTCAGTGTTGTATGTCACCTTACTGTCAGTGTTGTATGACATATTACTGTCAGTGTGGTATGACATCTTACTGTCAGTGCGGTATGAAATCTTACCGTCATTGTTATATTACATCTTACTGTCAGTGTGGTATGACGTCTTACACTCAGAGTGGTATGACATCTTACTGTCAGTGCGGTATGACATCTTACTGTCAGTGCTGTATGACATCTTACTGTCAGTGTTATATGACATCTTACTGTCATTGTGGTATGACATCTTACTGACAGTGTGGTATGACATCTTTGTGTCAGTGTGGTATGAAATAATACTGTCAGTGTGGTATGACAACGTACTGTCAGTGTGGTATGACATCTTACTGTCAGTGTTATATTACATCTTACTGTCAGTGTTATATGTCATCTTACCCACAGTGTAGTATGAAATCTTACTGTCAGTGTGGTATGGCATCTTAGTGTCAGTGTGGTATGACATTTCACTGTCAGTGTTATATGACATGTTACTGTCAATGTAATATGAAATCTTACTGTCAGTGTGGTATGACATCTTTGTGTCAGTGTGGTATGACATCTCGCTGTCAGTGTTATATAACATATTACTGTCAATGTAATATGAAATTTTAGTGTCAGTGAGGTATGAAATGTTACTGTCAGTGTGGTATGACATCTTTCTGTCAGTGCGGTATGACATCTTACTGTCAGTGTGGTATGACATCTTTCTGTCAGTGCGGTATGACATCTTACTGTCAGTGCGGTATGACATCTGACTGTCATTGTAGTATGACATCTTACTGTCAGTGTTATATGACATCTTAATGATCTTACTGTCAGTGTTGTATGAAATCTTATTGTCAGTTTTATATGACATCTTACTGTAAGTGTGGTATGACATTTTACTGTCAGTGTGGTATGATATCTTACTGTCAGTGTGGTATGACATCTTTCTGTCAGTGCGTTATGACATCTTACTGTCAGTGTGGTATGAAATCTTACTGTCAGTGTGGTATGATATCTTGCTGTCAGTGTGGTATGAAATCTTACTTTCAGTGTGGTATGACATCTTACTTTCAGTGTGGTATGATATGTTAATGTCAGTGCGGTATGAAATGTTAGTCAGTGTGGTATGAAATGTTACTGTCAGTGCGGTATGAAATGTTACTGTCAGTGTGGTATGACATCTTACTGTCAGTATTATATTACGTCTTACTGTCGGTGTGGTATGAAATCTTACTGTCAGTGTGGTATGACATCTTACTCTCAGTGTGGTATGACATCTTACTGTCAGTGCGGTGTGACATTTTACTGTCAGTGTGGTATGACATATTACTGTCAGTGTGGTATGAAATCTTATCGTCAGTGTGGTATTACATCTTACTTTCAGTGTGGTATAAAATCTTACTGTCAGTGTTATATGACATCTTACTCTCAGTGTGGTATGAAATCTTACTGTCAGTGTGATATGACATCTTAGTGTCAGTGCGATATAAAATCTTACTTTCAGTGTGGTATGACATCTTACTGTCAGTTTGATATGAAATGTAACTGTCAGTGCGTTATGAAATGTTACTATCAGTGTGGAATGAAATGTTACTGTCAGTGCGGTATGAAATGTCACTCTCAGTGTGGTATGAAATGTTACTGTCAGTGTGGTATGAAATCTTACTGTCAGTATTATATGACATCTTACTGTCAATGTGGTATGAAAGCTTACTGTCAGTGTGGTATATCTTACTGTCAGTGCAGTATAAAATCTTACTCGCAGTGTGGTATGACATCTTACTCTCAGTGTGGTATGAAATCTTACTGTCAGTGTGGTATGACATCTTAATGTCAGTGTGGTATGAAATGTTACTGTCAGTGCGGTATGAAATGTTACTATCAGTGCGGTATGAAATGTTACTGTCAGTGTGGTATGACATCTTACTGTCAGTATGGTATGAAATCTTACTGTCAGTGTTATATGACATCTTACTGTCAGTGTGGTATGAAATCTTACTGTAAGTGTGGTATGCCATCTTTCTGTCAGTGTGGTATGACATCTTGCTGTCAGTGTGGTATGAAATCTTATTGTCAGTGTTGTACGACATCTAACTGTCAGTGTGATATGAAATGTTACTGGCAGTGCGGTATGAAATGTTACTGTCAGTGTTGTATGACATCTTACTGTTAGTGTGGTATGAAATTTTACTGTCAAATGCTTTATATTATATGGAAGGTTAATGGTATCGTCAGCATCACCCAGCTGACACAGCTTTATCATTTTAGTTTTTATTGAAAAGTTGGAAAATAGCAGTGGTAGTAGTAGCAGCATCAGAAGTATTATTATTATTATTATTATTATTATTATTATTATTATTATTATTATTATTGTTATTATTATTATTATTATCATCATTAGTAGTAGTAGTAGTATTATCATTATTATTATTATCATTGTTTTTTTTATCATTACCATTACCAATATCATTATTATTTTGTTATCTTTATGATCATTATTATTATGATGATTATTATTTTTAACATTATTCTTATCATCAATATTCTCTCTCTCTCTCTCTGTCTCTCTCTCTGTCTCTCTCTCTCTCTCTCTCTCTCTCTCTCTCTCTCTCTCTCTCTCATTTAACGTAAGGTTCCGTCCATAACAAACTATAAACAATCATGCTGCTATCACACTAACTTTGTTTAGTCAGGTGATTTTTAAAAGCCACTGACTCTTACTACCGATGACTCTCGTACGTCCACGTTCATTAAGACAGAATCAAGTCATAACACTCATGACATTCAGTATATATCCATACACACCAAACACATCCAAGTTTTATAACATTTTCTCATTCATTCCCATATCTTCCTTTTTTGCACAAAATGAGGGCATCAGATTTCTCATATTAATGAACTGCCATGCTACTTTATTCCTTGGTAAATTTAGTACACAGATTTAGCCTGTGATTTTTGCAATAATTTACATTTGCTTTACATTTTAACTACCTTCGTCTGGTCATCAAGAAAAAGACCACTTTTTCGTACACTTTTCACACTCTCACCTCAGCTCATCACCATCTTGCTCACTACCATTCACAGCACCTGCTTTTCGTTTTCCATTTCCTCTCGCTCTCATTTCTCTAAGGTGTGACACTCACCTTTCACAAACTTTAATATTGTTTCTCACCCATCACTGCTCACTTGTTCCAAGCCCATCATCTGTTCCCACATATTTTGTGTTCAGCACCTGTTTATCTTTTCTCAAAGCAGGTCTCTCTTCTCTCTTAGATTTTCTTTCAATTTTCGTCTGATCCTTAATTTCCTTCCTATCATCCGCATGCATTATTCTATTCTTTTTCTTTAGGCCTTTACACAATCTATTTCTTTCTACTCATTCTTGACCATTTTCTTGGAGATTTAGTTTCATTTTCTGAATGTTGCTTTTAATAAACTTATGTAAAGCCTCGTTCAACCGCCCTCCTCTAGCACATCCTATTCTTACTGCACATACCTGTGAGGAGCAGCTTGTCACCCCAATCACCGGTTGGCTCCACATTACCTCATCTCCGCTTTCTACCACTAGTGCTTCCGCTAGTTTTCAGTGTCTTAATCAACTTCTTTTGAATATTGTGTTTTAAACACCCTTTCCTGAACAGTAAAGGCTTTATATTTGTTGCCTCTTTCTTCATATTCTTAGTCCAAGATCATACAAGATGGTATGATACCGTTGATGGCTCATTGCATGATCTCATAAACCTAGCTTAAACCATACGAGTTATTCAGGAAGACCTTATTTCTCTGGTGCTTTTTCAAGCTTATTCTGAAATGAATCCTCAAACTTTTCAGTCCTCCCAGTGTATGACAGGCAAGACTATCATATTCACTCCAAAATGTATCGCCCTGAAATTCTGCAACAAGCATTCTCGAGATCACATGCATGCAATACGCAATGTTTTCAAACCACTCATCTTTCATCAGAGGCCCCACGTCGTCCTTTGCATAATTGTATGCACCCTCCAGCAAGCCTGAACTCACAATATTCACCCCATCCCAATCAAACATTCCTGCATCCTTTACCTTTGAACTACAATCAACGAAACCTGTTCACTAGGGAACAAGTGTTAGGGCTGCTAACTGTCAGCGACCACAGACTGTACATCAAACTGTAGCACTAACATTTAGGTACTAGTGCTGCTAACTGGTGGAGGTCACAAAATGCTATTGTTGTTAGCTGGCAGAGGTCAAAAACTGAATACCATATGAGACATTCCCTTTGATGTTAGTTCTGTTGATTCAACGATGGCCACAAATTTTACACCACATGCGACATTCACGCATACGCCGATGCTGCTGACAGACTGTCGCCATATCTTACAAACAATAGTATTTTCGCAACAGTAAACGTTCTTAGACAAGGACCTGATATGATAAGTCGAAGTTGACAATACTGCCAACATGACAATAATGTCACTATGATAAGGCTTATTCCCGTTACTAATGCATATCGCCAGACCTCAGTCTGCTTGACTGTGTATGATCAACATATATGCACATCTCTAGTGCATTGAGCTCATCGCATCCAGTGAGGTGTATAGTGATACCAGATGCCTGATGAGGCTCTTGTTGGGTTGAAAATGTCAGCCAGATGTAGCAATGTCTGTCCTGACACCTACGGCATGACCCTTTGTGTTCCTTTGGAACAAAAAGTCTTTCCACTTCTCCATACCTGTTGAACCATTCTTCCCCTTCTCTCCATACCTCTCTATTTCCCTGAGCAATATTCATATTTCATTTTACGCCTTTTTGTTTGAACTCTTTTCGAGGACGGAAGCTTCGACAAAGATAACAAAAAGTCGTTTACGTAGAATTTTGCCTGCAGTCACGACACCTCTTAGGCAAATAGAAAAAAGGAGATAAAAAAAAAAACTATTGCCGCATTTCATATGAACTTCTGAAGATACTTCCACTGCAGAGGAACAATCCTCACAAGAAGGAGAATAAAAATGGAAAGACTGTAGAGAGTCACTAATGAAAAAGTGTCTTCATCTCCGTAATGGCTACCGACCCACACAGAGAACAAAGGTAAATTCCTATAGGACTTTTACCGCAATCTCTTTTAGTCGAAAATTCTTGGAAGAAGCCAAGAGGCTTCTAAACAAAGGAATGATTTCAAGCGGCCCAAAACCAGGAATCCCACAAGGAAACAGTAAAGGATGTAGAGCATTCCCATTCCAGTCCCTAATTCCTAAGTCCAAATCCCACGATCCTTGCAAAATTATTCAGCACAGATAAATGAGTGACTGATACCTCAGTCCTCTAGAGATGAATAAGACATAGTAAATCCCCAACACATAAACAACTTTTATTTTTCAGAATCTGTTATCGCGCACATCGTAGCGAGAATAAGTTATCATGATAGAAATATAAGTACCACCTCCAGCCGAGAAGCAGAGAGCTGGCCACCACCAGTCGAGGGATTGTGCTAGCTAGAGACTCCTCTAACTAACCACAGCCAGCCCAAGCGAAGGAAAGCATTACCACAAGTGACACTCATGGCCCACAGTGGTTGCTTACCGGAGACGCCTTCAACACATGGTGCATATATGGCTTTCAGTATCGCCTGCTTTATATTTCCAGCTTGCAAGATAACTGTAGAGCTATACCACGTATACATTTAGATACTGACTAGACAAACACCTCGTTTCCGATGCTCTTATGAGCTTGATTAAACCTCTGTAATTACTAAAATTCACTGGTTTTCTACTTTCTCCACAGCAACTAATGTTTTTCATTTCTTTTTAAGAAATCAATTTAGAAAGTGCTCAGTATTTGCTGCTGTTTACTGTGCTGTGGATCAACTCACTCACTTTCACTATTTTTATTTCAGTTATGATTTCTTTCTCTTTTTTTTTTTTCGTTGGTTTTTATGTTAGATATATGATATTTCACTATTAAAAGAAATTTGACTGATCCATATCATTCCTTTATCTATGTTGTACGTTAGATTTACGATATATCATTTTCGTGTGCTCATGCTGAGTCTCAGGAGAGATGCTGTCAGAATATTATGAAGGGTTAAAGCTCCTGAGCCAATATTCTGATTATTTCAGAACTCGGTATTTCGAAGTTTCTATAAAATCCTCTGTCGCAACCACACATGCAAATGAAGGTAGTAGTATATGTTAGTCCTGCGTGTTTAGCTTTGTAGCTGACAACGGCTAGCTTACTGTAACTGCGATGTTTATCATGTAATTGGTAGCGCAATAGGATTACATGTATCACAAAGGGTCTTTTTTAGACCTCAGTTGGCGGGTAATGACAAGTTTGGCTGTTATGAATTTGGATCATCATAATAGCTTCTGTTATTTCGTATGCCGGGCTTATTCTTATAATGCGAAGAGTGGATACAATCCAAAAGTTTCAAATATCGTTCCATTAAGAAATAAGTGCTATGCCATTTCTTACAAGGATTGTTTATACCTGTCTCTCAAATGTTAAATTCTCTCTCAAGTGATCAGTTGCTCTTTGTATTCCTTTGTATATCTGTTTGGTAACGACAGCGTGAATATTGATGATAGTGGAATGTCAGGTGGTAGGAGTACACGGGAGAGACGGAAAACAAAAGACCTGTTGGCTTACAAAGAGGATGTATTCCGGGAGAGAGAAATGATAACCAACGCTCCAGTCCTGGATAGGTGGAGATAGGGAGGTACAGCCCACACTCCCCTCTCAGCACATCAGCTGGCAGGAAATAACAGTGAGGGAGCACCATGCAGGATCGGGAGAATAAAAGGACGTGGAAATTTGTGCAGGAGAGGTGAACGGAAAAATCATATCTTGCCTTTGTCGCTGCTTTGTGAGGAAAAGGTGGAAAAGGTGTATACCAGATGACGCTATTCTAAAGTATGCCAATGAAAAGTAAAATCAGTAAACTGATGAATGATTTTTGGTAATGACAGCGGAATGTTTTCGTACTGAAAGTCTCATCAATTTCAATACATACATGTTTAATAGATTCCTGATACACGAGAAAATATGCGGTTTAGAACATATATGGCTTAGCCTGGCTTCAGGGGTTCAAGCAGGCAACCTGCAACACAGGCACCTCAGTGGGCTTTTGCACCAAAGGCACATCGCTGGCCATCACTTGCACCACAGGCACACGAATGACCTTCAAGACAGGCACACCAGTGTCTTATTCTGCACCAGAGGGACACCAATGGCCTTCTGCAATACAGGCACACCACTGGCCTTCTCCTGCACTATAAGCTCACTAATGGTCTTCTCTGGCTCTCATCTCTACGTCTTAATGTTGGAATTATATTTGAGTATCTGTGCTAACTCTTTGGAGAAATACTCATATGCAATTCTCATATCATTTTCCTCTATACGAAACTTCTTTGCGTCTGGATAAATCCAGGAGAGAAAATGAATAAGATCAACTCCCGAAAGTCCCACTAATACTGCCAGCTCTCTCAAAGGTTATCTAAGTTGATTCGAGGAAATGGGCTATAATGAAGGCCTAATGAGGGGGAACGACAGCTTTATGAGCGGATTTTTAATGCAGGAGGATGGGTTCAAGAGAATGATTACTGGGGTTATTTTTACATCATGCGCATCCTTGGAATTAGTATGATAATCTTTATTTTTGTGGGACATATAAAGAATGACCGTTTGATAAGAGAAGCTTAAAATTAATAGGAATATTTCCATAGGTGAGGAATGTTGCCAGACATAGCAAGAAGTATTGATGTTGCACAGTGTCATTTACTGAGAACAAGAACAATAATCGTGACTGGCAATAATAAGTCGCTTGTGTGTTCATTGAAACAGCAATACAAATTCGTCATTAGCTGTTGAGACGTGTGCTGTTTTGGGCGTTTACCGCCCTGGTGACCCTGTACTGGTAACCTTTATAGATCAAGGATATAGTCTTATATGTCTCCCTTCGCTGCAACGCTTCCCCTTGACTCTCTTCTGCAGACAACGTGGAAGCTTTATATATCTCCTGGATGCTCTATCCTTGTCTCTTCACCTTGTGTTGGAGTCAACGTGAAGCATCGGGGGCACAGCCACATAAAATGCGTCCTTAATGCTGTAAGCCATCCTTCTCATTCTTTGCTGGAGGAAAAAAAAACAACATTATCTGTGCCCTTGATGCTGTAAAGTCATTCCGATGAAGGTTGAACAAAACTGAGCACACTTGCCGAAACCTCTCGGCTTCTCCTGTTTGCACGATCTCCCTTGCAGACCTGTACGTCAGGAGCATATCTGCCATAACTTGTTCCTTTTGTGGAAGATATTACATTCTCTTGTAAGTCTGTCGCGTTTTATTATTCCATATTTTGTAAGTATATATTAAATGTTGTCCTTCCATCTTTTTCTACATAACGTTAGTTTGTTTTCCTTTATATTTTCTTCATACCCTTGTGTATTCTCTCGTAGAAGTGAGCTAAGTAATGTGGAATTTCACTACGTCGTTGTGTTTGTCGATGACGTTTGTTATTTCTTCACTGATCTGCCTTTGTCTGCTGATATCAAATTCGAAATATTCTGCTCGTTCAACTTTAGACGCAAATTCTTCAAGTTATACACAATATCATGGTTAATAGACAACAGACAGTGGACTCAACAAAAATAATCCAATATGTTGAAGATAACCAGGTGACGTCACATTCGAGAAACCTTCCGTATGCTGTACAGAACACGAGACCACTATGCAAGTTGCAAACAGCCCATCAGATACAAGAAAAGTATTGACAAGCGGAATGCTCCACAGACCCCTCTATCCGGGATCACTTCCATGTCATCCTCGTGGCTGCTACTTTTGCGCTCGCCACGTTGCCCTCCTGTCCCTCATTGAATTCTCTCAGATCTTAGTCAATTCTCGTTGACTTAGACTAGAATACAAATGCACTTGGCAGACTGTCGGCGGAGTCGTCGGGATTCGGCAGCAAGCCCACTGGAACACGACCTTCTTGACTGTAAAGTGACACTCACTCTCTGGGACAGGATCCGAGTCTTTAGAGAAGAGGACCACGCGATACCAGCGGCATCACTAGTCTGCAGGACCCAGACCCAACATATGCAACACCTGCTTCGTGTCATCGCAAGATATCCTCCGCCCAGATAGACTGAACGAGGGGCAGCGGTTCCCAGGAAATGCAGACTTCTGTCGGTGGTTCAGCGCTCACTGACCAGAGGCGTCCACCCACTTGTGCGTCTGTAGTGTCCTTTTCTGAGTCAACAGTCAGGATCATCAGACATGTCTACTGAGTCATCCAGGCAGTCGTCCCTTCTGGTCTGCCTGTTGTTTCTTTTCTGTAAATCAGCTGGTGGTGGGCTCTGCCTGATGGGTTTTTCGTCTCAGCCAACAGGTGGAACCTGAGCAGAGAGCTCAAGCCGGGATCACTGAGCGGGCCGTCAAAGGCAAAGGCCCGGGTCGCCCTAGATCCGCGACAATCTTCATGACAAAGAAAGTAGTCTGGTTCCACATTTTACACCACGCGCACATCCACCTAAGAGCTCGCTACACTACAGTTACACACAGGGCCGCCCTGTGCAAGCGGTGACACCTAGAGCACACACACGCCGGACCTGTGCCAAGTAATGGCTGTCATTGACGAGAGCCCATGCCAACCTTACCATGGAGAATCCTAGCACATTTTTATGTATATATATTCATCAGTTTTAACACTACAGCTACTCATTGTATCCTGTACCTACTTCCGCGCCTGTAGCGTCTTTTGCCAAACCTACGGGTAAGATCATCCAGACACTGTCCATCCACTGCGTCATCCAGTGCGGTCTGCCCGTTGTGTCTTATTCTAAATCAACTTGTGGAGTTGGAGGAGAACCCCAGCCGAAACCACCGAAGGGCTTCCAGCAGGCATAGAAAAATATGGCACTACGATCCGACAATCCTGACAAACAAACAACTCGTCTGATCCATTTCTTCAAGACTGTAGAGCGAGACGTCGAAAACTCCTCCGGGAACTTTCTATAAAGGCTCCTTTTTAACACGAAGGATGATAAGGGCTCTAGGAAAAAATGAAAAAAAAAAAAAAAAAAAATATATATATATATATATATATATATACATATATATTGCAGTAATTCATAATGTGCGTGATATAGTATTTGCATCACTGATAACGGAATATTTTCTCAGGTGACATTCAGATGTCAAACATCCACGTTTCGGCATGACCTTTATTTAGCATTTTCCCGGGACATATTCAGAGGTCAAAGATCGCATGAGATATTCGAGAGGCTGGTGCCTGGGCGTGACCCAGGGAGAGTGTGACATAGACGTACTGAGACCCGTAGGAGAGGCAGCAACAGTGATCCGTATCACTGCAGTATCCCTCTCCAGTCCTCCCAGGAGGGAGCTGACGAGCCCCATATGTCTTATGCTCTCACTGTATTACACAATAATAAAAACACCAGCAGAAAGGAAAGAACGGAAGATGTGGATACAAAAGGAAGAGGAAGAATGCATAAAGAGAGACGAGATAATCTGGTACAAATCCACACATAAAAGTAGATTCATGAGTGAAAATTGGCCAAGATTGGAGACAAGCTGTTGAACAATACCTTGAGTACAACAGAGACATAACGGAGGAACATGATGACAGAATATGTACATAAACAGAGACGGTTAAAGACCATGAGAGAGACAGACAGGCTGATAAGTCCATTGGACAAAAATTCCACTGACTGATTCGATCGATCTGTTGTCTCGATCAGACGGTCATCTTTATATCATCTGATCATTCTCCAATGCAGACGTAACTCAGTCGATTGGCACAGTGTATGTCTGTTGTGAGGAGTCGAATCCCGATACAGCGGCAAATGTTAACGGTGGTGTGTGGCTGAGCAGTCATGAGTCTGGTTGCACAAAGTGGGCGGGTCAGAGGTCATAGAGAGGCCAAACGTCACATGTATGTCAGAAGCCATTGCCTTGTCACAACTAACGAGCGGGTTATAGAAAAATGGCCGTGTGACTCATTGGTTTGTCAGGCTCACGAGCGCCCAAGGTGTGGCGGGAATGTATTGTGTGAAAACAGAGGAAAATTGTGATAGTTTACAAATACTTTGGTAACCTGAATGTGTAGCGAGCGCGGTCATAAAACCTTAACAAGCTCAAGTTGAAAACTTCAAGAAAATTTGCCTGATCTGATTTGCCTGCATCAAGCTCATTAGCAGCAAATTACACAGTATAAATCGAAAGACTTTTTAAGGGGCTGGAGCGGAGGACGGCAAACACGGCCGATGTTTTAGTCAAAATTTCCAGATTTTGCCGAAGCGAAAATCGTAAAACTGAAAAAACACACAAACATAGACAAATATTCATTAAATCAGTGGAAGGTAAATAACAAACGCTAAGGTAGAAATCCAACGCACCAGAAATACCAAACGTTTTTGTGGACATAGTCCAGTGTCCGGGTTGCGGTGAGGACACTGCTGGAGCGAAAGCAGTGATCTATAAGGGTATGGAGAGGTTACACTCGGTAACAGTGAGGGAAACTGTTGTTGTGTCCGAGAATGACTAGTATGGTATGTGAATACGGGTCCCGAATGAGAGAGAGAGAGAGAGAGACAGACAGACAGACAGACAGACAGACAGAGACAGAGACAGAGACAGTGAAGTTACGCATCGTCTGTGTTTGATGATTTAGTACATTTAACTATTCCTGCCACCTTGGTGCATCTGCAGCCCATGTTTCAGCACTGACTGATCCATAACAGAAAAGGAAATATGATCAGGTGATAGAAATAAGATGATCACGGTAGAGGCCGAGTGTGAGACCAACATAAGAAGACAAGACCAGGAAGTCACAAGGCTGAAGATCCCTCGGGAGGCGGCAAAGGGAGGGCGTTTGTTGCTGGACTCGAGAGGAAATTCGACAGGTTCAGTATTGTTCAGTTCACCGGTACTGGCAGCAGCAGCTCGAGAATCCTACTTTATGGAAGGAATAACTTTTCTACGGCGTAATTTATGCTCAGAATTCAGAAAAATAACTTTCCTTTCCATGTTTCCTTTTTAGAAAATTCTCGTGCAAAGTTATTGGCCAATAAACTTTCAGATATAAATTTACTTTCCAACAAACGTTTTAAGGAAAAAGTCTATAACCATCTTTTTTTTTTTACTTTAAGAATCTCCAACTCTTAGAGGTGGTTAATATGTATGAACTGACGAAGGTAGAAACAGTTTGCTATAACGGTAAATTGGTTGACTTAATCTAAGCTTAGGGACTGAGTGTAACAACACAGACCAACTGTGTTACTTGTAACCAGGATTCTTTAAACACTACATTATGTGTGGCTTTTGTGTTGATATGTCCTGTCTGTGTAAGAGAGAAAGAGAGACAAAGAGAAAGAGACAGAGAAAATGTATGTGTGTGTGTGTGTGTTTGATTAAATCTCAGTGATTCCCCAAAAGCTTAATACAAACATTTTACCATTCTAAATGAAGTATAATCTTTTCTTCGTTTGTTCGATGCATAAGGCAACCAACTTATAGCAGTAACAGATATAAAATGGATACATATATATTCATATGTATTTATGTATGTATGCATGTATTGGGCTTACTACTGAAACGATGTCAACTACTTCACAATAGGGACGGCAGTAACATGAATGAAAACCCAAAAAATCATTGCTGTTATTACGACTCTGCAAGAGGATAAGTTCATCTCAGACGCTGCACCTAATTAGCCTGTGACGTCAGTAATATTGCTAGCAAGTGATCTGTAGGTGCCTTGCCATACTCTGACCATTAGCCGACACTAGCGTGAGACCCCTATGCACTGCTATATGTCGGCACATGAAGGCAGACTGACTCCAGCCAAGATCGACGCTCGACTGGGGTATATACGTACAATTCAGGACCTTACCTTCGATGCCCAGTGCTGGAAAGCACTGATTTTTCTTTTGGATGTTAAGTGATGAATGTCTGTGGGTGCACGTTTGGCCCAATGCTGGAGACTTCACAACCAACACAGGCAGCACAGCACATTCGCGAGCGAGGCGAGAGTGGGAGGGTCAGCACGTCCATCCGGGGATGCGTGTTGGTACACGGCTCCGAGGAAGCTTTAGAGATCGACGCAAGGATCACAGGGAACAATACTTGAGAATCCTTGAAGGAATCCCTCTGCCGCCAGTCCGTGCCACGGCTATTCCTTCCCCTGACACCGTAAGGTTATGGCAAGAGAGAATTTTTCTTGTGTTCGACCAGAGGAGTGCGATGAACTCCGAGGTGGAAGTAATGGACTGGCCTACCAGTTAGTGTGGACAGGTCTACTGAAAACCTCTTGACCATTGTGTTTGTGTGTCGGGGTGGACTGTGATGAGAAGAAAGAAGTCACCAAGCCATCAGAATCAAGCGGATGGGGTGTGGTAGAGCATTTAAAGACGACCAGACATCTATCTGCACGACAGCCAGATATCTACCTGTACCTTGCTGTATTTGTTCCGAGTGATGTGATGTATGCAGATCAGTGCACACACAAGTGTACATAACCACAGTATTTTTGTTTTGCGTATGGATGGATGGATAAATATAATTGAAAACTAGTTGTATGATTTCATAAAAGTTTAAATGCATTGGCCAAGGCTCCACACATACACGTCGTTACCATATGTTGAACAATAAAAGAGCACAGTACATGTTCAGTGCCACAATAAATGTTCGCACATAGAACGTATTATAGCATTACACATACAACTGTCCGATGAGTCAATAAATCATTTTGTTTCTATTAAGTTCTAAATCTAAGGCGGACGCGTCCTGTCTCTTTCATGTTGCTGGTGTCGACATATTCCACTCGAACGCCACTCTGCCCTTCGACCAGCTAGCTACCTAACTGGTGCTGCTTGTTACCACCTTGGCTGCTCTCTCCACCTTGCACTTTCCTAATAGTGAAGAATTGTGATTCAGAAGCAATGTTTCACAGGGAGCAATACTCGTTGGCGTAAGTACTCTTTATCTTGCGAAGTATCACGTTCTCATGCCAAGATATTATATATGGAGCTGTAAAGACTGTGTTGAGTTACTGTGTGTCGAGGTGTGTTTATGGGCTGGAAGCAAAGTCACCAAAAAGACTTCTTGCGCATGAATAGATATTTCACGTCTTTTTTTCGCGCTGATATCCTACAACTTGGTGAGTGGAAAGACAAGAAACAAATTTATTCGAATGTTATAAGAGGCTCCAGGGACCTCAACCCAAGGTTAGACCACATCAAGCAAGCACTGTCGATTGAAATGAAGACAAGATGTTGCATAATAGTGACAATGGAAGCACAAGAGTCCACTAGAGTAAAAACACCGTAAGTCATACTTGGAGAAGGAGGCGGTTTCGTATACCAGGTGGGAAAGATGATGTACAGCAACCTTTCGTTCGCTCTTTGATACAAATAGTGCAGCGGGTATTCAGAATTCATCGACTATCCCCTACTTGAGGATGAACAGCTGGATGGAATGTGGACCGACAGCTGCAACCAGGCAGGATTCGACCCCGGGCGCATCGTGATCGTGTCACGGTCAGCAGAGCTAACCACTACACCACGGAGGTCCATGGTGTAGGTCCATGAATGCAGAGGAGCAAAATTCTTGCCAAAAGGACTAACTGTAAACCCATGATGACTACTGGAGTTTATCTTCAGCCCTTGAATCACTGGAGAAGCGTATGTTCCAACTGCTGAAATGAATGAAGGGTGTTACCGGACTCCGCATGCCTGTGGTTACACTGAAGTGAAAAGCCACCTCCGGCTCGGCTGTATTGTCGTTGTTGACGAAAGGGAGTTCAGTCTCGTCATACAACTACTCACTCCGAAGAAGGACATCGGTTCCCTGCTACTGGAAGCAGCGCAGCCTTGGAGCTGCTGGAGCTGATGGAAAAAAAGAGTCCTGGAGTAAAATCAATACCCCTTTCAAGAAAGGGGTGTTAGGGCAGTTATAGACAGGCAGGTGAGCAGGGTGGGGGAAGTGGATGATGAGAGGTCGAGCGCATTAGAGAAGGTTAACAGGAAGACCAGCATGAAAGGGCCCGCAGAGGCCAGGACCTGAGTGGTGTCATC
This sequence comes from Panulirus argus, assembly GCA_038088735.1. Taxonomy (NCBI): domain Eukaryota; kingdom Metazoa; phylum Arthropoda; class Malacostraca; order Decapoda; family Palinuridae; genus Panulirus; species Panulirus argus. The sequence goes on along the minus strand of JAYMFT010311662.1, from coordinate 5,438 downwards.
TTAGCGTTACTCGCTCTACCATCGACCAGTCCCGCCTGGACCTTCCTCCCTGACTTATCATTCATTCATCATTCCATTCCGCTCCAGACATAACCTTCATCACATACTCTTTGTTCTCTCTCTCTCTCTCTCTCTCTCTCTCTCTCTCTCTCTCTCTCTCTCTCTCTCTCTCTCTCTCTCTATCTATCTATCTATCTGTCTCACACTGTCTGCCTCTCTGTGCCACGTCTCCCTACATTTCATATTCCACCACGAGCACTTGACGCCTTGAATCAAATCGCAACCCATCCATAAGTCCTGACTAACAGCTTCTGCCGCAGGGAGCGGTGGCAGACACCAGAGATGTGGCTGATAGAGCAGGGAGGGAGATAGGGAGGGAGGGAGGGAGGAAAGGAGTGAGGGAGGGAGCGGCGGCAGACACCAGAATTGTGGTTGATGGTGTATAGTGAGAGGGAAAATGGCACAGAAAGACACAGAATGCTGCAAGGTACATTCCACTAGATCACTAACGTTGTCACCTGCTGAAATAACGATGACTTTAGGTCTTTTGATTGTCTAGGAAACAGTAATGCAACTTAACCGACACTGATCAACTATTGGATGCTATGTTGAAAGTTTGCCAATTCATCTGCTTATTGGATAAAATCGTACCATTGTTTGGCATCAGTTCACTGACCCCGTTGGTCAAGGTAATCTCAGCCTTAACCGCAACATTCAGGACCACCTGCCGCTCTTTACCTGTTGATGGGAACAGATCCACCTGGGAAATTCTGACTCTAATGGCAAATTTTCGAAGGACAAAACATCATCGACCAACGCCTTTTCTCATATCTCCCCCCCCCCCTCCGGCACTTTGTTTTGCTGTTTATAAAGACTTTCATTAATCGTAAGGTGAAGACAGTCATTCAGAATTTTCATCTTATAAGGATGATGTAACAAGTTATTACCATACTTTTATCGTGAATTCGTTTTTTCATCTATTCATTAACGGAATCACCATAATTAAAGACTTCTAATTGTGAATACTAGAACAGAGTTTCTGGCTGGCTTAATCTTTTAGAAATGACGCACTTACAAAAAATTTCGCAACCAACGGAACGAAAATATTTTACATGTAGTTGACTGTTTTCACCGTTTAAGTGGTTATTGTCTTTAGTCTTATATTCAGGCATTCCCAGGTAAGCCATCACTGCTAACACCAGCTTAACTGAACAAGCTCTCGCTGGAAGTACCAACCGTCTTGCCTCCTTATCTTCATTACCAAAGACCAAAACATCACACTCAGAGACTTACCTAGAAAATTACATCCTTGGTATAGGTTAATGTCATGCCACCTGCAGGTGTTAATTAGAGAGCGGCGCCTCAGATTAAGTCGTATTCTTGATTAAGTGGATCTTAATTAGCAGGAGGGAGCAAATACGTGACCTGTGTCTCGAAAAACCTTAAGAAGGTACGCCATGATTTCCTACAACCTGAGTAGAATTTGTTAAGACAATAGCTGCCACACACACACACACACACACACACATATATATATATATATATATGTGTGTGTGTGTGTGTGTGTGTGTTTGTCGTTAGCAGTTTTTCTTGCAAATATATTCTGTTAAAATGAACAGAAAACGTTTTGTTTTTTATCAGATTCTTTGAATTTTTCGAGTTGTCTAATATCTCTTTTAATGTGGGAAGGTTATATAAGATCCCTCCAAGAGTTGTCTCAACGTTTGGATTTCATCCCATGGAATAATTTCCAGGACATTTGGAGAGGTCAGTGGAACACTTGGGAATAATTGCAGGTAGCTAGATGAGGTTGGGTAATACCAGTAAGTGGATGCGCATATAGTGCTGAGCGCTCATTGGTTGTAACGCAATGCTGGAGCGAGTATCTGTAGTAGTCTGTTTTGGCCTGTGTTCTTGTTGTTGAGTTTTGGTCGTTGTCTCGGCGGTGTATAAGGCAATGATGCACGTCCGCCCACTGGTATCACTCAGCCTCACCCAGCCACCTGGAGTCGTTCCCTGTTGCTCCACCGACCTCTCCACATTCCTTTGGCTAGGCTGTATCATCGGGAGTACAATCACTTTAAGGACCTCCTCACTCCTAAAGAGTCTACATTTCTCTGCTACTACGAAAAGGAGTCCAGTCTCGTTGAGGAAGTCTTTTCTCCAAAGGAGTCTATCATATCTCTGCTCTTGATTGGGACTCCTGTAAAGAGGTCCTGGGGTCTTCTATGATAAAGTAGAAAGTTGATTATTTCCTACTATGTGAGCTACAGGAAGAAATCTGCTGATATCGTTGGCTCAACATTTCTGTAGCTACAGACAATGTCAGGAGGTCCTGAGAACATACATACCTCAGCCGCATGCGCCTCTGATGGGGTAACGACCCTGATGGAAGGTTCTCCACCAGTTTCTTTGGTCGTGAGATAAGAGGCTAGTCATGTTTTTTCCTGACTGTGTATCTAGTTATAAATTTCTTTTAAAGAGACAGAGAGAGAGAGAGAGGGGGGGGTGGGGAGAGGGGAGAGGGAAGAGGGGAGACAGGGAGGGAGGTAGGGAGATCCTGCGTATCCCTCCCTGGGGCCCTGCCTCCCCAGCCGGTAATAGCCAGCTTGTGGCCTTAAGTACCTTTGAGTGGGTGTGAAGCCTCTGAATTCTGGTGCTGTAGCCTCTTGCCCTGAGGGCGGTTGGTGGAGGGGCAGATAGTGGGGTGAGGTGATGGGGGAAGGGGGGTTCGGATGGGGGGTTGTAACAAGGGGTTTGCTCAACAGAAGTTCATGGGTAATGAAGATAACCAACCTGAAGACCTATGACGAGGTCATCCACTGTCAGACAAAAGAAAAAAAAAAGAAATCTAATTTTTTTTACGTACGTAGATGGAGACAAGAGAGTAAAGTAGAAAGAGTGGTGTAAGTTATATAGATGGTGGAAAATGAACACGATAGGAACGGGGAGGGAGGAGGGTTTCAGTGAAGGAGCTGAAGATAAAAATATATTCATAAAAGGATATAGGAATAAATATGACCTTCTGACTCATTCGGAAATAAAGCGATTCTTTCCTTATCGAATAGAAAAGAATAGAAGTACGTGTGGGAAAAAACATCACAATGAAATTTTGAAGGAAAAAATAACATTCTGTGGAAACAAAGGAAACTTTTGGCTGAATATGTGATCAAGACAGCGGATAAAACATTGTGTGTATACCTTGTGACCATGTGGAATTTTAGACAAGTTTGTCGACATCAGAAGCTAAAAACGCGAACTTTTTGAATATCAAAATATTCTGATCGTTCGTGACCACGTTCACAAATTCAGTCGGATGCTTACATGTTTGACGTGAATAGAAAAAATGATGAAATGATTCAAGTTTTATATCCAAGGGGAATGTTTGTGTGTGTGTGTGTGTGTGTGTGTGTGTGTTTAATAATAATGATAGTAATGATAATAATAATAAGGATGATAGTAATAGTAATAATGATAATATTAGTAATAATAGTAATAATAACGCAGTGAACAGGTGAGTCCCCATCTTAAATACTGTGTTATGCTTTGGTCACCTTACGTGAAATATGAGACAGACAGAATGGAGAGAGTACAGCTTCGATCTGCCAAGATGACTCTTCGACTGGGAAACAAATCGTATGAGAGCAGACTAAACGAACTGAATCTATTTGGTATAGAGGAGAGAAGGTTTAAAGGTGATCTGATGCAAGTATTTGAAATAATTAAAGACCTCGTTAATCTTGATCTAACAAGCTACTTAAGACATGATTCCTCTGATTTAATTCCTGGTAATGGATACAAACTCAACAAAGGTTTTGCCTCGAATGAACCGAAGTAATTTTTCTGGAACAGGATTGCTAATATTTGTGGGCGGTTAAAAGCAGTACTATAGATACGTTTAAGAATAAACATGATAGATATTTCGCTGAATTCTGCGACTTACAATATGTGCGCTTCGTTAGCCACACAGACAGTTTGCAGGTTTTTCTTTTTGATTCATCTGTTTGCCTTCCAAATTCTACCACACTGATCTTTGAGTTTCTGATATCTTGCACTACCACAAACGTTTGGCCTCGAAGGGACCCGATGGTCTGTTACTGTTTAAATATCTTTGTATTCCTTTGTATGCCATTATGTATTGTGCTCTTGAAAATTACGTTGGTCCTAATGAGTATCATAAACAATATTTAGGTACAGTTTGTTATTCATTTTTTTTTTTTTTTGCCGTATTGTCTCGAGCCAAACCTTGGGAGGTGCAATAGAATCCTTTTGACTGGATGTTCTTCCAACACATAGAAAAAGAAAACCGAGAAATTCCTCTTTTATGCGTCAAAGGGAATTCGTCCTGAAAATCTTTGAGTTTCACCGAAAAATAAAACAAGTTGAAAAACTCATATAAAAGGGGAAAAGGGGAAAACTTTTTTTTTTCCTCTCGCATCAAAAATAAGCGTCCAGACCCACACACCAGAGAGGAAAAACAGGTCATGCTGACTTCTCTCGCTCGACCAGGGAAGTTAGTGAATTTAGTGCCCAACTTGGGTGACACTGAGAGAGTACTTGAATGTCGGTTTGAGTAGTTACTCGAGCCTGTCTCCTTTATGACCTGTCTCACTCAACCCTGACGCTCATCTTCACCTCCCACCACACGGCTCACATCTGGGGGTTCGTGGGATACTGTAATTCTGTGAAGCTTGAATATTTTCCTGAGTTTTACTTTTGAGAGCATTATGACTCTCTTAATAATCAGGTTTATTATAGCTTCATTCTACTTCATATATATATATCTATAATCGTATACATTTCATACTTTTTCCTCGTTTCTCGAGTTAGCGAGGTAGTGCCAGGAACAGACGAAAAAATCCACATTCGGCCACATCCGTTCTGTAGCTGTCGTGTGTATTAATGCACCGAAACTACAGCTCCCTATCCACAACCAGGCCGCACAGGCCTTTCCATAGTTCACCCTGGCTACTGTACACGCCCTACTTCAATGACGGCACGTCGACCCCTTTTTACCACAACATTCCATTTCATTCTATCCCGTGCACGCCTTTCACCCTCCTGCATGTTCAGGCCCCGATTCCACAAAATATTTTTCACTTCGCCCTTCCATCTTCAGTTTGGGGTCTCCCTTCTCCTCGTCCCCTCCACTTCTGAAACGTATAGCTTCTTTGTCAACCTCTCCTTACTCTCTCCATACATCCTAACCATTTCAGCACACCACCTTCAGGTCCCCAGCCAACTATAACACTGTACCAGTGCCCTGTATCGTCCTCAACCAACTATAACGCTATGTACGCTGGTCGGCCGTACCATAATCGTGAATTATTACTTGGAACCTCCAGCCAGGGTTACAGTCCAGCCATTACCTGGCAACTTGCTGCTAGTAATTCATCACAAACAAGTTATTAAGTTTGGTTATGGACGACTTAAAGGAT
>JAYMFT010311651.1:0-10114 GCA_038088735.1 Panulirus argus | reverse complement strand
TATATATATCACGTAATAGTTATATAGACAACGCAACGCTCGCCTTAAATCTTTCTCCTACACAGGTCAAGGGCAGACTGATGGTTGAGTGGTCAACCGTCCTGGGTCGAGGAAGGTCTTAAGTAGGTCAAGTAGAAAAAAAGTTACACTCAGCGGTGGTTTGAGTCGATATAAACAAATAAACTATAACTTATAACTTATAACTGCTCTAATTACTTAAAAAAAAATGTTTATATTTTTCTTATTGATTCACAACTGAATTAAGGATATATTTAAATACCCCCAATGGATCTACGCAACAGGGGCAAACTTCAAAACAAGATGAGGGTGTATGAGAAGACAGTGAGGAACTAACTCTTATACATTACGAAAGTGTGTGAGGAACCATTGTTAGAAAATCCTCAAAAAAATATAAGTGTGTTTGAGTTACCTGCGAAGGTAAAACCTCAAAACATAATAGGATTAGTGAAAACTAGTGAGGGACAAACCTCAACACATTATGAGAGTGTGTGAGAATCTAGCGAGACAAACCTGAATACAAAATGAGATTGTAATAAAATTGTAAAAGTAATACCTCAACATATTATGAGGACATAGTTGGATCCAGTAAGGGAAAAATCTCAACATATTAAGAGGTTGTATGAGGAATTTGTGTGGAACAATCTTCAAAACAATTTGAGGGTGTATGAGCAGTCAGTAAGGAACTAACCCTGATTCATTACGAGAGTGTGAAGATCCTGTGATGGAAAAACCTCAAAAAATTATAAGGGTGTGTGAGTTATCGGTGACGATCAAACCTAAAAAAATAATGGGAGGGTGTGAGGAACCATTGAGGGACAAAACTAAACACACTATGGGAGTGTGTTAGAATCCAATGAAAGACAAACCTCAATACAATATGAGAGTGAGAGAGAATCCAGTGAGAGAGAAACCTCAACACATTATGAGGGCGTTGGAGGATCCAGAGAAGGACAAATCTCAACACGTTGCGAGGTTGTATGAGGAATTAGTGAGGGACAAACTTCAAAACAATATGAGTGTGTATGAGAAGACAGAGAGAAACTAACCCAAATACATTACGAAAGTGTATGATTAACCAGTGATGGAAAAACCTCATAATATTATAAGGGTGTGTGACTTATCGGTGACGATCAAACCTAAAAACATTATGGGAGGCTGTAAGGAACTAATGAGTGATAAACCTAAACACATTTTGAGAGTGTTTGAGAATCCAGTGAGAGAAAACCTCACTACAATATGAGAGTGTGTGAGAAACCAGTGAGATAAACCTCAACACATTTTGTGGGCGTGGAAGGATCCAGTGAGGGACAAATCTTAAAACATTACGAAGTTGTGTGAGAAATTAAGAGGGACAAACTTCAATATAATATGAGCTTGTGTGACCTCCCAGTAACGAACTAACCCTAATACATCATTAATGTGAGAGGAACCAGTGATGGAAAAATCTGAAAAAATTATAAGGGTGTGTGAGTTACCGGTGACCGTCAAACTTAAAATCATTATGGGAGGGTGTGAGGAACCATTGAGGGACAAACTTCAACACATTAAGAGAGTGTGTGAGAATCCATTAAGAGACACATAATGAGGGCGTTGAAGGATCCAGTAAGGGAAATATCTCAACACATTACGAGTTTTTTTTTGAGGAATTTGTGGGGAAAAAGCTTCAAAACAATTTGAGGGTGTATGAGCAGCAAGTGAGGAACTAACCCTAATACATTATGAAAGTGTGAAGAACCAGTGATGGAAAAACCTCGAAAAAATAAAAGGGTGTGTAAATTACCGGTGACGGTAAAACCTTAAAACATTATATATGGGTGTGGGGAACAATCAAGATATTGTGTGAGAATCCAGTGAAAGACAAACCTCAATACGAGTGTGTGTGAGAAACCAGTGAGAGATAAATCTCAACACATTATTGAGGGCGTGGGAGGATCCAGTGAGGGAAAAATCTCAACACATTACGAGTTTGTTTGAGGGGTTTATGAGGGACAATCTCCAAAAGTATTTGAGGGTCAATGAGCAGCCAGTGAGGAACTAACCCTAATACATTAGGAAACTGTGTGAGGAACCAGTGATGGAAAAATATCAAAAAATTATAAGGTTGGGTGAGTTACCGGTGACGGGTCAGACTTCAAAACATTATGGGAGGGTGTGAAGAAGATGTGAAGGACATACATCAGTACATTATAAGAGCGTGTGAGAAACCAGTGAGGTGTAAAAATAAATACAATATGAAAGTGAGTGAGAAACTAGTTGGAGACAAACCTCATCATATTGTGAGGGCGTGTGTGGAAACAGTGAGGGAGAAATCCCAACTCATTATGAAGTTGCGTGAGGAATTCGAGAGGGAACTAACCCTAATACATTACGAAAGTGTGTGAGTAACCAGTGATGGAAAAACCTCAAAAGATATAAGTGTGTGTGAGCTATCGGTGACGATCAAACCTAAAAACATTATAGGAGGCTGTGAGGAACTAATGAGTGTTAAACCTAAACACATTATGAGAGTGTGTGAGAATCCAGTGAGAGAAAACCTCAATACAATATGAAAGTGTGTGAGAAACCAGTGAGATAAATCTCAACACATTATGGGGGCGTGGGAGGATGCAGTGAGTGACAAATCTGAGAACATTACGAAGTTGTGTAAGAAATTAGGAGGGACAAACTTTAATATAATATGAGCTTGTGAGACCTCCCAGTAAGGAGCAAACCCTAATACATTATGAATGTGAGAGGAACCAGTGATGGAAAAATCTCAAAAATTATAAAGGTGTGTGAGTTACCGGTGAGGGTCAAATATAAAAAAAATATGAGAGTGTGTGAGGAACCATTGAGGGACAAACCTTAACACATTAGGAGAGTCTGTGAGAATCCAGTGAGAGACAAAACTCAATACAATATGAGAGTTTGTGAGAAACCAGTGAGAGAAAACTTTCAACACATAATGAGGGCGTGGAAGGATCCTGTAAGGGAAAAATCTCAACACATTATGAGGTTGTTTGAGGAATTTTTTTGTGAGGGACAAGCTTCAAAAGAATTTGAAGGTGAGAAACTAACCCTAATACATTATGAAAATGTGAAGAACCATCGATGGAAAAACCTCAAAAAAAAATATAAGGGTGTATGAATTACCGGTGACGGTAAAACTTTAAAGCATTATAAAAGGGTGTGGGGAAAATCATGAGAGTGTGTGAGAATCCAGTGAGAGAAAAACGTCAATACAATATGAGTGTGTATGAGAAAACAGTGAGAGATAAATCTCAACACATTATGAAGGAGTAGGAAGATCCAGTGAGGGAAAAATCTCAACACATTACAAATTTGTTTGAAGAATTTGTGAGATATAAACTCCAAAAGTATTTGAGGGTCAATGAGCAGCTAGTGAGGAACTAACCCTAATACATTACGAAACTCTGTGAGGAATCAGTGATGGAAAAATCTCAAAAAATTATAAGGTTGGGTGAGTTACCGGTGACCTTCAAACCTCAAAACATTATGGGAGGGTGTGAGGAAGACGTGAAGGACATACCTCAATACATTATGAGAGTGTGTGAGAAACCAGTGAGGGAAAACCTCAATACAATATGAGAGTGTGCGAGAAACCAGTGAGAGATAATCCTCAATACAATATGAAAGTGTGTGAGAAACTAGTGGGAGACAAACCTCAACATATTATGAAAGCGTGTGAGGAAACAGTGAAGGAAATTTCCCAACTCATTTTGAGGATGTATAAACATCGAAACAATATGAGGGTGTATGAGCAGCCAGTGAGGATCTAACCCTAATACATTACGAAAGTGTGTGAGGAACCAGTAATGGAAAAAACCTCAAAGAAATATAAGTTTGTGTGAGTTACCGGCAACGGTAAAATCTCAAAATATAATAGGAGGGTGTGACGAACTAGAGTGAGGGACAAATCTCAACACGTTACGATGTTGTATAAGGTGTTTATGAGGGACAAATTTCAAAATAACTTGGGGGCGTATGAGCAACCAGCGAGGAACTAACCCTAATACATTATGAAAATGTTTGATGAACCAGCGATGGAAAAATCTCAAAGAATTATGAGGGTGTGTACGTTACCGGTGACAGTGAAACCTAAAAACATTATGGGAGGGTGTGAGGAACTAAAGAAGGACAAACCTAAACTCATTATAAGAGTGTGTGAGAATCCAGTGAGAGACAAACCTCAACACATTAGGAGAGTATGTGAGAATCCAATGAGAGACAAACCTCAATACAATATGAAAGTGTGTGAGAAACCATTGAGAGGAAAACCTGAACACATTATGAGGAATTGGGAGGATCCAATGAGGCAAAAATCTCAACACATTACGAGGTTGTGTGAGGATTTTGTGAGGGACAAACTTCAAAACAATTTGAGGGTGTATGAGTAACCAATGAAAAACTAACCATAATACAATATGGAAGTGTGTTTGGAACCAGTGATGGAAGAACTTCAAAAACTTATGAAGGTATGCAAGTTACCGGTGATGGTCATACCTAAAAACATTCTTCTAGGGTGCTAGGAACTAATGAGGGACAAACCTAGATATATTATGAGATTGTTTGAGAATCTAGCGAGTGATAAACCTCAAAAAAATATGAGTGTGTGTGAGAAACCAGTGACAGAAAAACCTCATCACATTATATGAGCGTGGGAGGATCCAGTGAGGGAGAAATCTCAACACATTATGAAGTTGTGAGAGAAATTAGTGAGGGACAAACTTCAAAACAATATTTGCTTGTATGAGCTGCTAGTGAGGAACTAACCCTAATATAATATGATAATGTGTGAGGAACCAGTGATAAAAAAATCTCAAATAATTATAAGGGTGTGTTAGTTACCGGTGACGTTCAAATCTTAAAACATTATGGGAGGGCGTGAGAAACCATTGTGGGACAGATCCAAACACATTAGGAAAGTGTTTGAGAATCCAACGAGAGACAAACCTCAATACGAGAGAGTGTGAGATACCATTGAGAGAAAAACCTCAACACATTATACGGGCGTGGGAGGGTCCAGTGAGGAACAAATTCCAACATATTACGAGGTAGTGTGAGGAATTTGTGAGGGACAAGCTTCGAAACAATTTGAGTTTGTATGAGCAGCCAGTCAGGAACTAACCCTAATGCATAAAGAAAGTGTGTGAGGAACCAATGATGGGAAAACCTCAAAAAATATAAGGGAGTGTGAATTACCGGTGACGGTAAAACCTTGAAACATTATAGGAGGGTGTGAGGAGCAAGTAAAGGACATAACATATCATATTATTAGGGTGTGGGGGAAACCAGTGACGGATAATCTTCAATACAATCTGAAAGAGTGTGATAAACCAGTGGGAGAAAAACCTCAACACATTGTGAGGACGTGTGAGGAAACAGTGAACGAAAAATATTATCTCATTATAAGGTTCTTTGAGGTATTAGGGAGGGACATACCTCAAAACAATATGAGGGTGTATGAGCAGCCAGTGAGGAACTAACCCTAATACATTATGAACATGTGTGAGGAACCAGTGAATGAAAAAAACTGAAAAAATTTTAAGGGTATATAAGTTACCTGTGACGGTCAAACCTTAAAAAATTATGGGAGGGTGTGAGGAAATAATGAAAGACAAACCTAAACACATTTTGAGAGTGTGTGAGAATCCAGTGAGAAACAAACCTCAATACAATATGAGAGTGTGTGAGAAACGAGTGACAGAAAAACCTCAAAACATTTGGGCGTGGGAGGATCCATTGAGGGAAATATCTCAACACATTACGAAGTTGTGAGAGAAAATAGTGAGGGACAAACTTCAAAACAATATGAGCTTGTTTGAGCAGCCAGTGTAGAACAAACCCTTCTACATTATGGAAGTGTGTGGAGAAATAGTGATGGAAAAATCTCAAAAATCTATAAGGGTGTCTGAGTTACCGGTGACGGTCAAACCTCAAAATATTATGGAAGGGTGTGAAGAACCATTGAGGGAAAAACCTCAACACATTAGGAGAGTGTGAGAATCCAATGAGAGACAATCCTTAATACAATATGAGAGTGTGTGAGAAACCAATGAGAGAAAAACCTGAACACATTATGAGGGCATGGGAGGATCCAGTGAGGACCATATCTCAACACATTACGAAGTTGGGTGAGGTATTTGTGAGGGACAAACTTCAAAACAATTTGAGAGTGAATGAGCAGCCAATGAGGAACTAAACCTAATACATTAGGAAATTGTGTGAAGAACAAGTGATGGACAAACCTCATAAGTGACCAGAATCTATGGAAATTAACTACTTTCACAAATCTTCCATGTAATTACATTGTTTCTAGGATATTGGTCACCTAAAACAATATATTGTAAATAAGATTTTTCTTTACAAATCATTATACTCGTATATAATGATAGTGTGTGAGGAACCAGTGATGAAAAAAATCTCAAAATCATAAGGGTGTGTGAGTTAGCAGTGACGGTCAAACCTCAAAACATTATAGGAGGGTGTGAGGAACGATTGAGGGACAAATCTCAACACATTAGGAGAGTGTGTGAGAATCCAGCGACAGACAAACCTCAATACAATATGAGAGTGTGCGAGAAACCAGTGAGAGAAAAACCTCAGCTCATTATGAGGACGTGGGAGGATCCAATGAGGGACAAATCTCAACACATTACGAGGTTGTGTAAGGAATATGTTAGGGACAAACTTCAAAACAATTTAAGGATGTATGAGTAGCCAATGAGAAACTAGCCATAATACAATATGAAGTGTGCTTGGAACCAATGACGGAAAAAATCTCAAAATATTATAAAGGTATGCGAGTTACCGGTGATAGTCAAGCCTAAAAACATTATGCTAGGGTGTTAGGAACTAATGAAGGACAAAACTAAATATATTACGAGAATGTGTGAGAATCCAGCGAGAGAAAAACTTCAAAACAATACGAGAGCGTGTGAGAAATCAGTGAGAGAAAAACCTCATCACATTATATGAGCGTGGGAGGATCCAGTGAGGGAGAAATCTCAACACGTTACGAAGTTTTGAGAGAAATTAGTGAGGGACAAACTTCAAAACAATATCAGCTTGTGTGAGCTGCCAGAGAGGAACTAACCCTAATGTATTATGATAGTGTGTGAGGAACCAGTGATGGAAAAATCTCAAAAAATTATAAGGGTGTGTGAGTTGCCGGTGACGGCCAAACCTCAAAACATTATGGGAGGGCGTGAGGAAATATTGTGGGACAAATCTCAAGACATTAGTAGAGTGTGTGAGAATCCAACGAGACACAAACCTCAATACGAGTGTGTGAGAAAACACTGAGAGAAAAACATTAACACATTATATCGGCGTGGGAGGATCCAGTGAGGGACAAATCTCAACATATTACTATGTAGTGTGAGGAATTTGTGAGGGACAGGCTTCGAAACAATTTGAGGTTGTATGAACAGCCAGTCAGGAACTAACCCTAATAGATAACGATAGTGTGTGAGGAACCAATGATGGAAAAACCTAAAAAAAGCATAAGGGTGTGTGAGTTACCGGGACGGTAAAACCTTGAAACATTATAGGAGGGTGTGAGGAACAAGTGATGGACATAACTTATGACATTATGGAGGTGTGGGAGATACCAGTGACGAATAATCTTCAATACAATCTGCAAGTGTGTGATAAACCAGTGGGAGAAAAACCTCAACACCATGTGAGGAAACAGTGAAGGAAAAATATCAACTCATTATAAGGTTCTGTGTGGAATTAGGGAGGGACAAACGTCAAAACAATATGAGGGTGTATGAGCAGCCAGTGAGGAACTAGCCCTAATACATTATGAAAATGTGTGAGGAGCCAGTGATGGAAAAAACTTAAAAAATTATAAGGATGTGTAAGTTACCTGTGACGGTCAAACCTCAAAGCATTATGGGAGGGTGTGAGGAAATAATGAAGGACAAACCTAAAGAAATTTTAAGAGTGTGTGAGAATCCAGTGAGAAACAAACCTCAATACAATATGAGAGTGTGTGAGAAACCAGAGAGAGGAAAACCTCAAAACATGTGGGCGTGGGAGGATCCATTGTGGGAAAATTCTCAACACATTACGAAGTTGTGTGAGAAATTAGTGAGGGACAAACTTCAAAACAATATGAGCTATGACCTGCCAGTAAGGAACTAACCCTAATACATTATGAAAGTGTGTAAGGAAAGAGTGAAGGAAAAAATATCTCAAAAAAGTTATAGGGATGTGTGAGTTACCGGTGACGGTCAAACCTAAAAACATTATAGGAGAGCGTGAGGAACCATTCAGGGACAAACCTCAACACATAAGGAGAGTTTGGGAAAATCCAGGGAGAGACAAACCTCAGTACAATATGAGTGTGTGTGAGAAACCACTGAAAGAAAAACCTCAAAACATTATAAGAGCGTAGGAGAATCCTGTGAGAGAAAAATCTCAACATATCACGAGGTTGTGTGAAAAATTTGTGAAGTAACTTCAAAACAATTTGAGGGTGTATGAGAAGCCCGTGAGGAACTAACCCTTATACATTACAAAAGTGTGTGAGGAACCAGTAATGGAAAAACCTGAAAAAAGTATTAGGGTGGATGTGTTATAGGTGACGGTCAAACCTCAAAACATTATGGGACGGTATGAGGAACAAGTGAAGGACATAATTCATCATATTATGAGTATGTGCGAGAAATCAGTGACGGATAATCTTCAGTACAATATGAAAAGTGTGAGAAACTATTGGGAGACAAACCTCAACACATTGTGAGAGCATGTGAGGAAACTGAGGGAAAAATCTCAACTCATAATGAGGTTATGTGAGGAATTAGGGAGGTACAAACCTCAAAACAATATGAGGGTGTATAAGCAGCCAATAAGGAACTAACCCTAATACATTACGAAAGTGTGTGAGGAGCCAGGGATGGAAAAACCTTAAAAAATTATAAAGGCGTGTGAATTACCGGTGATTGTAAAATCTTAAAAAAATTATACGAGAGTGTAAAGAACGTTATGAGATTGTGTGAGAATCCAGTGCAAGAAAGACCTCAACATTTTATGAGGGAGTAGGAGGATCCAGTGTGAGACAAATATCAATACATTACGAGTTTCTTTGAGGAGTTTCTGAGGGACAAACTTCAAAACATTTTGAGGGTGTATGAGCAGCCAATGATGAACTAACTTAATACAATACGAAATTGTGTGAGGAACCAGTGATGGAAATATCCCCCAAAATTATAAGGGTGTGTGAGTTACCGGTGACAGTCAAACCTCAAAGCATTATGGGAGGGTGTGAGGAACCTTTGAAGGACAAACTGCAACACATTAGGAGAGTGTGTGAGAATCCAATGAGAGACAAACCTCAATATAATTTGAGGGTGTGTGAGAAACCAGTGAGAGAAAAACCACTACACATTATGAAGGAGTGGGAGAACCCAGTGAGGGACAAATCTTAACACATTATGATGTTGTGTGAGGAATTAGTGAGGGACAAACTTCAAAACAATATGAGCTTGTTTGAGCAACCAGTGAAGAACTAACCCTTATACACTATGAAAATGTGTGAAGAACCAGTGATGGAAAAATCTCAAAAAGCTTTAAGGGTGTGTGAGTTACCGGTGACGGTCAAACCTCAAAACATTATGGGAGGGTATGAGGAACCACTGTGGGAAAAACCTCAACACATTAGGAGAGTTTGTGAGAATCCAGTGAGAGACAAATCTTAATACAATATGAGAGTGTGTGATAAAACAATGAGAGAAAAACCTCAACATATTATGAAGGCGAGGGAGGATCCAGTGAGGACCATATCTCAACACATTACGAGGTTGGGTGAAGAATTTGTGAGGGACAAACTTCAAAATAATTTGAGGGTGAATGAGCAGCCAGTGAGGAACTAAACCTAGTGCAATAGGAGATTGTGTGAAGAACTAGTGATGGACAAACCTCATAAGTGACCAGACTGTATGGAAATTTTTTTTTTTTTATGTTGAAGGCTCCAGTCACTGACAAAAGTCCACATCAAGGCCAGGCCCGAATTGAAATATAGAGGGAGTTGAGAAATTGGGAAAAACAGACAGGGAAAGTATTTACAAATTTTTGAGAAAGTGAA
>JAYMFT010311640.1:0-10114 GCA_038088735.1 Panulirus argus | reverse complement strand
AATTTGAATTCATTTACGCTGCAGTCAGTAAAGAAAGAGCTTAAAACCACAGAGATGACTAGTACTAATGGAGATGCGTTTCTTATGGAACTTACTGCAGTATGCAGGACCTCGTTGGCACACTCTAGGGACAAAATTGTATTATCTGGCCGCCTCCGTTCTATAACCAGGCCATTGTAATGCAGATGTGTGCCGAGTGGAGACACGAGTACCAAGTTCTCTAGTATTGACTGGGAAAGTTTGGCCGTGAATAACTTGGGTAATGTGAGCCCATGTTGACAAAGTTGACTTGTTCAGCTTCAGTGGGGTGATACAATCTTTGGTTTGGTTCTCTTGGTTTCTACCGTACTTACAGACACGAAGTAATTTTCTGCATAAATGACTAAAGCAAGTGTGCTTAATCTCCTTGTAAGAGGTTGAAGTTACAGCAAACAGGAACCTGTTATTCCTAACCTCGTATGGTTGTATTTAGGCTTGAGTATATTTCTCTCTCTGGTATATTCGTTTGTTTATCTGACTATGATATGCTTACATGTTTTATTTCAAATACATGAATACATTACAAACATGTTCGTTTTTACTACTCGAATGTTTGTTCTCGCTTATTTAATTGAACCTTACTGTTTACCGCTTTTTTACATATAAGTGTATCACATGTAGTTACACTAATGAGTACATGGCTTGAAAACATGTAGGTGGCTGTTATGAGCGTCATACTCGCATACGTCAATGAGCCACTAAGACTTTGTCTGTTACAGTCGAGAAACTGATATAGTCTGAAGACCTTTAACGTAACGACGGTAGATCCCATTACCAAAACATAGTAATGTCACCGGTACAAGAAACTACGCTAAAAATCATGACTTTATATGTATACTTACCACAATCACAGATGCTATCAACCTGACACCATCTGTATCCCAGAAGTAATAGCCACTTATATGAAAATGAATAAAGAAATGTATATAAATTCTAAAACTGGAATCACTGTATAACTAAGTCACCAATTTATATATGAAGAAAATATTATTAGAGATTTTCATTTTTGTTGCGGCTGTCATTACTGTCAGGATTATGAATGAAGGAGGAAGACAGTGACACAAATATATCAGTAGATAAAATTATGCGTAAACAGTAAACTTATTAATGTTCATACAAGATTTTCCTTCATTTTAGGGGTGGAAATTTCACAGTCGAAGGGAGCAACCCCTAAAGCCTGTGGATAATGCAAATTTCATCTCATCCTACATTAGGACAAGCAAACCTTCGAATCCCTGTCTGATAAGCTGGACCTTAGCTGACTAGTTATGGCGACGGATTATCGCTTACAACAAGTGAAGTTCTATTGGTCGTTCTAACTTAATCAGCAATTCTCTAATTCAATATCTGTTACTGAATCCATAAGTCATGGTCGTTAGTAACCGTTCTCTGGGTAATGCAATAGTGTTATATATCGTAATTGATCTTGGCAGTTTAGATCATCATTTACCCAGAGTTTTAGCAAAAACGAGATTGACTGCTCTTGGTTTTCTTATGCAGTCCCAGACTAAGATGGATGAGGAGCTGCTGTCCCCCTAGAAAACCCGCCAGAGGCATTTCCAAGCAGAAGGGTATTTCTCAGAGGACCTGGGGGATGCCTGCGATGCGCGTCTGTTGACAGTTCTGTTGACGATGGGGACATCTGGACGGAGCGTTGGGTCACGCGAGAGCTGATAGGTCACTGAACAGTGGAGATTGTGACGAGTAATGTGTACCGGAGGGTGGAGTTGCTTGTCTGAGATAAAGCAATAAAGTACAAGAGGAGACCAACAAGATATTGGTAGTAGGTAGAAGATGAAGCCAGTTAAGGGAACTTAGGACACGTTCCCCGGGTCCTGTAGTTAGGGGCTTCCGCTCACAAATTATATTATTTAAGATTCTGCTTCAGATATCTAATGACAAATCTATATTAGGCCTAATATTTTTGAAATGTCTGGCATTCAGCTGAAACTTTATTTCGTAATTTCAAACTTTGTTTCTGCTCCCAACTTTATTTTTTTTTTCTTTAGTATAAGCTTTTAAGAAGTTACAAGCTCAGGATTCTCAAATTCCATTATGATGGTCTTTGTCTCTGTGATGGGCAGTGGACTGAACTAACAGACCCAGAACATGTCATGTGGCCCGCGATACAAGTTGACACCCGAGTCCCCCCTCCCGACACGCACCACAGGTACCCTTGCATATCTTTCACTGCGATCGCGCTGTAGACCAGAGGCAGGCTCAGACATCGTGACATTTATCATCCCATTCTTTGTGGTGTTGGGAAATGGGAGGCAAAATATATGGAAGCATAATCGTTAGTGGATATGAATTATGAAGCCAGCCAGATCGAGCGTGCTGCTATAAGGCTTGCTTCTATGATATTCCCATATGCGGCATTAAATTTGTCCTGTTTTTCGTTTAGAGTTTAGGGAAGTAATGGGCCTCGCAACTTATCTGGTGCCCGAGGCCAGCATTAGTTAAACAGGTCTCAGGAACAGATGGAAGAACAGAAAAAGCCACTATATAGAGCAAGAGAAAATGCTTGGTGGTAAACTGTACGTAGACAACATAGTTAAAAGGAGAAATGTTACTTTCCTATGATGCCATCTGACACTTAAGTACTCTCTCTCTTCCCTCACCCTTCCGCTCCCTCTGTCAAAGACAGTGGGCAGGATTAAGAGTGGATGGAACACCATATCAAAGTTGAAGTGAAAACGGACATGGAGTTGTAAAGAAAATAGTTATTAGTGACACTACCGTTTTCATATCTATACTAAACAGTACTGAAGATGGGGTACGGAGGTCAGAGAGAGAGAGAGAGAGAGAGAACATATATCAAGAGCATATATCATGAATACTCAAGCAGGGACGAAGGTGCATTGAAATAACCACCAACAGAAGGAGGAGAGATACTACAGGCCTAAAATTACGTCGTGTCTGTGAGTCACACTAAAATGGAAAAGGAAATGATACTCAGAAAACAGTAAGAATAGAAAAAGGCAACAGGATAACGCTGAGTAGGAGGTCGTCCTGTGCCTGTAAAATCTGGCATTTCGAGAGAATCACACTCTGTGAGGGCTTTTCCGTCTCATACAACGGCATCTCTTCGCGAAATTTAACTGCAAATAGGACTGGTAATCCGTCAGGCATTTTGATATGCAACGTCTTCATACAATTCGGTTTAATCGTGGAAGTTCAAATACGAATTTTCCTGATAGTTTCGATATCTGGATACTAGGACGAGTTAACGACAAGGATTATAAGCATGGGCCTCTACTCCAGAGCGTGAGGATCAGCCTGAGAGGAACATTGTTTCTCGGGGATGAAATGAAGATCTAGCATTAAAGGTGATGAGGGAACGAGAACCGGGAAATCAGGAAAGAGAGAGAAAGATTGGTTTACAAGGGAGGGAAGAACATGATGTTAAATCTTGATACACATGGATCTCCAGAATATTTACTGTCTCTCAATACGAGGCGCTGACTTCAGGTGCTGCTGGTGCTACATAACGCTTACGACCTCTCCTGACGGGGCACTGATTCCTGACTTTATACCATATTCAGTAGTCTTCTGGAAGTGACACTGACCTTTGTTGCTACAGTCGCTGTCTTTCCAACTTTAATGTTGACTCCGTATGTTGCTGACGCTACACGACACAGACTAGGTCACTAGGCAGGGCCTTTGGCACATCATGCCACTGTGTCTAAAAAGGAAAAAAACTCATTAATTCTAATGAAGGAACGCTGACTCAAGCTTGAGGGTCCTGACATTCTCATCTCCTCACTATTTCTCCAGACGAGGCGCTGAATCATGAGGAGGCTGACGCTCAGCGGTTGATACTCTCAAGTCGTTGTGCTGATTCCTAATGTCGCTACCACTCTACAGCACTCGCGAGCTTTCCCGATGATGCACTCATTACCTGCGTTTCTGGTGTCGTGCGACACGCGCTGAATCTTCAAGCACGGCGCTTGTTGTTGATGTTGCTGACGCGCTACCACGCCTGTTCTTTTGGTAAGACGATTACTGCTGTGCTACCAATGTCATACGGCGCTAATTAACTCTCCATCCGAGATGGTAGCGTCTTACACTGCTAATGCTACACAGCACAATCACTCGCTCTCCAGAATAGGATGCTCATAACAGGTTTTAGAGACGTTCTACAACTCCCTCTAACTATAGAGACAGGACAGTGACTCTTAGGATTAAAAGGAATAAATAAATCACGGTACTCCAGCGCTCCACACAGGAGGTGTGTTATGTAAATGTGTAAGGTAAAGAAGGTGTGTGTTTGGGAGTAGGTAAATGGCGTTCTAGAACAACAATGATGTTCTGATGAGGCAGCAGGAATGTTTGTATGGACAGAGCAGCAGATGAATATTTGCGTGTATGGAACAGTCATTAACATGTGCGGATGAAGCAGCAGGAGTGTGTGAGTGAGTGTGAAGAGGTGTGTGGAATAAGCAACACAGGTATGTGAATAAGGCATCCAGAGTCAAAAATGTTGCGTCAAGTGAGTGAGCGTATGCGCTAATCATGAGATGAATATTGCTTAGGCATTAGAAGTGTGTAGGTGAGGAAGCGGATATGTCCGTGATGTGTCACTTCACAGAGAATACCGCTTTGGGGTCATCACTGAGTGCAGTATATAACAGGTTGTTTTATGTGAACCTGGGAGGTTGGTTCATGTCGAGTAAATGGTCGTGTATGGGTGATAAGTGACTGGCACACGGAAGACCTGACGAAACGGTTCGATCGAGATGTGATTCAGGATCGCGGATATTCTTACTATATGAAAGACGTCGTCCCTTGGTAGGCACGTCTGCTGCGGCGTGTTTACACCAATCATATCGTGTGGTTGAAAAAGAACTGCTGTGGTGGACTGACACCCTAGGAGACGAGTCCTCTGTGATATGTGGACATCAGGTGATTGTAAAACACTACTAGTATCGGCACACTAGGATATGCCTTCGTTAGACTAATCAACAGTGTGCATGAACTTCATGCACACACTAGAAGCACATTAACAAACATCATTCCCAGAGAAATTAATGTTTTAAAATCTTTGCCTCGCATTCACCACAACCATCACCATCACTATCAACTGCCCTACGCCACCATTGTACAAATGACATGTGATAATCCCACATTATCGTAAATGACTAGCCATTTACTTGAACATATGATACCAGGTAGAATAACTATCCTGCTCCATTGCAGAGCAAAGAAACAGCCAATCCCATTACCAGTGCACAAAGGACATCCTTCCCCACTTGTTGCGTAGATAATCAAATTGCCATTACTAACTGATGCACCGAGAAACAGAAAAACCCTTGGTCGATGGATATTCATAACCAAATATCCCAACCACCACTGTCTTAATATCGAACCTTATTCTTACCACAGCGCATCAAGAAACTACAGTCTTTGCCACCCTCATACCGTGGAGACACCATCTCGACTCACCATTGTACCAGGACTCCGTCCCTCCGAAGAACCATCCTCCTAAAAACCAGACAATATTACGGTCACTGAAAGAAATACTGTCATTGACTCCCGCAGCAGCTGATCCTTCCTTTGCTAAAGCCCAATATATGGCCGAGCAGCGTACAAAGGCTGGTACAAGAGTGTGGGGAAATGGTCACTCAACCAGGCGTTGATAGCGTTTCTGTTCTACGTTTATTTTCATAAAGTACGATGAGTTCCCGTTGCACATTTCTTTCATATGTAAGAGGGAACAAAAATGTCCTCGAGCAACACCACATCGGGTGACCGCGACCGCGTGATGCCGATGCAAAAACAAAGGTGAATAAGAGACTAAAGAACGAGCCAAAAGGGATATTTTGCGTAAAGGTTTTTATCCAAATTGTTTTTTTGAATTACTTTGTAGAGTGAATCTTCACAGAGATAATTCCTGCTTGATGTGAGAGCCGATGTAACGTGGGATTAAACCCTTGCTACAGGCAGGATAAAGGTGTATATGTTACGATTTCTGAAAATTTTCCACAATATAGAGGCTTTATTTCTACCCCGAGGAGTGAGGTTTTCAGGTATGAAAAAATGTTCACACAAAAGTGCTTTTCTTGTCACCCCTGGCACCCAGCACCCCTGGCTCCTAGCTCCCCCTGGCACGCAGCATCCCCCTGGCACCTAGCACCTCCTGGCACCCTGCATGGTGGACAATGCGCCTCTCTCCACCCTCACGGAAAACTCGTTCTCCATTCACCTTCACTTTCCAGATCTCATTTTTATTTTAAACACCCTTGACCTTTACATTTACTTTCCTCTCAATATTCGCTTTTCTTCCGTACTCTCTTAAAGCAGTGTATTTTTCCATACTCACTTTGTCCCTCAACTCATTTTCCCATGCGCTTTGTTCCCGGATTATTTTCCCCCACACTCTCCTTATAACCCGTGCACTCCCATTGTACATTCCTTCCTTCCGAGTTTGCTGTCCTTCCTTATTCACCCCTCTATCTACACCCTCTCTTGCCTCTCTCTCCCCTTCTACCATCACAGTCTCTACAGTTATTCTCCTTCTATACTCACCCTCCCTCCGCAATTACCCTCCCATCGTGCTACCTTCCTCCAAACTTGCTTTCCCGCTTAATTCCCAATACACTCTTTTCCTCGTCACCCACCCACTCCCTACTAACGACCCTCTCGTTTACTGTCTCCCTTCACTCTCTTTCCACCCTCACTCTTTCTTCACACACACACACACACACACACACACACACACACACACACACACACGGCTCCGTTTGGTGATTGGATGTTTGGCGGGAGAAGAATGTACCTGTGTGCGCGTGTATACGGACTTTACTGTTGCAAAATGTTCCTTTGTATATGTGTGTGTGTGTGTGTGTATGTGTGTGTGTGTGTATGTGTGTGTAGTTTATATGTGTGTGTGTGTGTGTGTGTGTGATTAGAGCCGCCTGGGCAACAGCGTTAATGCTCTTGAAGTATTTTTATTGCCGTGCGTAAACCTGTAATTTGTAGCTTTTAGTGAAGCTTTAGCCTCTCTTATGCAAATGGCTTCTAAGATTTGTAGCGTCTTAACGTTGGCTCAGTACTGAAGCCCTTCAGCAGGACGGTACGGCCCTTGGGTATGGTGTCCCGGCCTTTAAAATGACCCTTAGCACGCCATCATCCCCGAGGTCCGTACCGTCTTGTTCAGGGGGCTGAGTGCTTTTTGTACTCCCCGGAGCAATCACTGTCTCGTTAGACTGGTTTGATGAACACTTTGTCTGTGTATCTTGATGGTTCTCTATCGTAAGTAAATACTGAGACGTCTGTATAATGCAGCAGTAGTCATTCTAGTGTAATTAACCAGGTTTACTGAATCAGACAACGTTCAGCGGGGCAAATTGTGTATGTAAATTACGTCGCTTTTGATGGGTTGCGTCTTGTTTTACATCTGGCTTCTCAGCCTCCTGTATTTATATTTGACTGGATTTAATTTGTCACTCGAAATGCATCGTTCTGCACTCCTTTGATCGCTTCTTTCATAATACTTTCATCATTTCAAATGCTCTGTTCATTAGATTCTTTTTTGCAATATATTGTGAAAATTGGGGCTTCACCATGTGTTTACCAATGAATACAGAGTTGAAGCAGTCCATTTCATGGTCTACGAATCTGCAGGCATGTGTATTATTATTTGTTTGATAAGAGTAAATCGTTAATGAAAGAGTTCATTTTTTTTTTCTGTGTTAACTGACACGGCCCGGGCAAACTCCAACTGACAAAGAAAGGTTTCGACCTCAACAATTCATACGTAGTTGTCTCTTTACTATTTACATTCATACACCAGCTGACCACTTATGTAGCTTCTCTGCGTACAGATGTGCTCAATTCTTCATTATGTTCTTATCCCCGTACGTTCGAGACCAGCATTCTTATATATACGACAAGTTCACAATTCCTTTTACAGGGATTATAGATTTCTTAAATTCTCCCCTTGCCTTAATATAACAGATTTGCCATTACGTTCCTGCAATATGTTATGAACAAGAGGATCTTATCCACTGCTACTCTTTCTCTAGATTACACGTGAAAAGGTTAACTGTATTTGAACCAATTAGTCCCTTTTGCCCTGCAGAAAAGTATCTTGGCTGGGATTGTGCGATCTTTATTTGAAGACGTTCTGTCGTAACTTGGGTGCTTGTAGAGTCGTAGGATGGTAAACACTTCTAAGATGACAATGTTTTAGTTTTCAAGCTAAGATATTAACAAGTAAGCTTATGGTGTCAAGGGATGTTAAGTTTCTGTCATATTTGGTAGTGAAGAATGTCAGGGACTTTATTTATGAAATTTGAAAGAGCTTCTGATAGACACGTTGGTATGATGACATCCTTGTCATTTCTACCCAGATGTTCAGATGGTATGGGTCTCTCAGGAAAGTTAGTCGTGTGACAGTTTTCGTTCTCACATAAGCAGAGAGGAATATGGTCTTCCTTCATGGATATCTCATGCACTTATTTTTTTGTGACTGCATCATTGCACAATTGCATCATCAATTTTCTTTAATTTTCAGCCCGGTTATGTATGAGTAACCTGGAATTCCACAGTGTTTTTCAGCATAATGTTTAGCTTGGTTAGGTACTCTTTCATATTTAGTAATACATACACATCAGATTCGTCTCCCTTCATTTTCACAGGTTCAGCGGAGTTGTGTAGGTCCTTGGCTGTTTGCCTGGACTCAGGCAGGAGTCGGTAGAACGTTACTCCTCAAGCTGCGTCTTTCAATGGTTCTTCAGTTCTGGGTACGTTGGTATCTTGCTAGTACCATGTGGTACACCGATTTTGTCATACCTGTGTTCTCCACGCAGGTTACTTACCAACAACAGACGTTTTTCTTCAAGCAGGTCTATCTACTGACTGCATACACCACTAAGGTATCGTCTAGCCTTGATCTGAAGGATTTTTTTTCTCCATTCGTTACTAGTTTGGTCCAACGGTTCATCACCATAGCTGATAAAACTTTTACTCTCGTTACTGTTGCGCCTCCCGACTGTGATTTTCATACCGTTATTTCTGGTCATTGAACTGTTTAAAATAGATAGAGTTTCGAACGCGATGCCGGGAATCATTTAGTATTTTGAGAATTTAAATCAGATCTCCCCGTAATCTGAGTCTGCACTTTTTTCTTTTTTATAGAGAATAATTTCAGGTCTTTGAGTCTATCCTCATAAAGCTTATCTCTGAGTGACGGGTTTAGTTTGGTTGATCTTTCAGTTCGTTCTAGTTTTGCTCATCCATGAACAGGCAATGTGTCCTGGACTGAACATGTGTTCCAAATGAAGCTTGACCAAGGTGTTATAAAGAGTTGATATGGTATCCATTGTCTTATGGTTTATATTTCAAGATGTGAACCCTATCATCCTGTTGGCTTTATAATCTGAATCTAGGCATTGCATTTTGTATTTCAGGTCATTACTTTCACTTCTAGGAATGGTTTATAGAATTTTTTGTATTTTCGATTTATATATGTTAGTCCCAGAGAGCATTATTTTGCATCTATTAACTGTCCATTCTCTATGTTTCTGACCACTTCACTAGTTTGTTTAAATCCCTTTGAATCAATAAGTAGTATTTCTTTGACTTGACATTATTTACTAATCTCATGTCGGCGGTAAATTTCGAAATTCCACTGGTGAGTCCTGTCTCCTGGTCGCTGATGTAGATGATGTAAAGGATGTGTCCTGAGACTGAGCCTTGTGGTACTCCAGTCCGGTATTCCACGTGTTCACTCAATCTCCTCTGATGTAATCTTCGATTTAGAATAGAATTAATTTTTAGTGTGTGTGTTTGTGTTACTCTGTCGTAGAATTTACAAAAAGTCAAGTATATAGCATCATAGAGTTTCTTACTCTTGTTGTCCAGTCTTATATAGGGGAGAAAGAATTCTCCCCAAATATTCCCTGCGTGTCGTAGAAAGCGACTAAAAGGGGAGGGAGCGGGGGGCTGGAAACCCTCCCCTTCTTGTATTTTCAATTTCTAAAAAGGGAAACAGTAGAAGGAGCCAGGCAGGGAGTGCTCATCCTCCTCGAAGGCTCAGATTGGGGTGTCTGAATGTGTGTGGATGTAACCA
>JAYMFT010311629.1:0-10114 GCA_038088735.1 Panulirus argus | reverse complement strand
TGCATGTATGTATATATGTGTGTATGTGGGGGGATGGGTTTTTCTTCGTCTGTTTCCTGGCGCTACCTCGCTGATGCAGGGAACAGCGATCAAGTATAATAGTAATAATAATAATAATCAACATATACATATCTACATATATATACATACACATACATATATATACACGTGTACATATTCATACTTGCTTGCCCTCATCCATTCCCAGAGCTACTCCGCCTCACAGGAAACAGCATCGTCATCCCCTGCATCAGCGAGGTTGTGCCAGGAAACAGACAAAGAAAGGCCACACTTGCTCACACTCAGTCTCTAGCTGTCGTGTGGAATGCACGAAGACTGCAGCTCCCTATCCACATTCAGTCCCTACAGACTTTTCCATTGTTTACACCGGACGTTTCACATGCCCTGGTTTGGTCCACTGATAGCATATCAACCCCAGTATACCATATCGTTCTAATTCACTTATTCCATGCACGCCTTTCACCCTCCTGCATGTTCAGGCCCCACTTCCATGGTTCCATTCACTGCTAAGTCCACTCCCAGATATTATTATTTATGATAAAAATAATAATACACTGTCTAAGAAACTTGAATTGCATAAAAGTGGAAAAATGGAATCTATTTAATGGAAAAAGAAACAGACTGATGCTGCAGCAGCTATGATTTGGTTAATACTGTACATAAAGGTGGCACAATAAACCAAAATGACAAAAAAAATGCATGGAAATTATCAAAATACATCATTTTTATTTATATAATATAGTCACAAAAGTTACTCTGAGTGACATACATAAAATATACTAATACTAAATGAAATGTTTTGTCCAGCAATAATGTATCTGCCAGCCAAGGAGGGGAGTTGTAACATGTACATTAACTAAATGCTTAGTGGTACAGCTGCAGGACTGAAATTAATGTACTGAATTTCACATATGAAAATTTGATTAAAAGTTTATGTATAAGCAGCCCAGAATCAAATGTATTACAGGAACCTAGATGTCCCTTCCAGGTGCTACTCACAGACACAACTAATAAGTTCATTCTATTATCATTTAATGACTGTTTTTGCAGGTACTGTACTGATTCTGCTCTTCAGTAGATATAGTGTAATGATATAAAAAAAATGAAATAAAAATGTATAAATCATAAAAATATGTAACTTCTCGTTAGATAGTGATTTCAACTGAGTTGAGATACCTTTTCTAGGCATAGAAGACTAATATGTTAAAACCCAGATACAGTCCTGGGGATGGTTTATGATGCTATGTTGTCAAGGGTGGTAGTTGGTAGGTAGCCAACGACCAGGCAGGTATATCACCAGTACTACCTGCCTGGGTGTCAGGAGGGTTAGTGACAGCTGTGTAGTGAGCCAGCACTTTAGTGGTTGTCAAGGTGCACTTCTCTGACCCAGATCCCTGTCTTTTCTTTCTGCCTCGCTAACATATGGCCTACAGGCATTCTGTCCACCAACATATAATCTCTCTTTATCATGTATAATACTTGACAACACTTAACTCACACAGCTCATTCCTCATAACTAGATTTTCCTGTGGTGAGCACTGTGTGTTAGCCCTGCCTTTTGGCAAAATGGTAGGAGCAGTAGAGAGAAGTAATAGGTAAGAACATTTTGGCAGGAGCTAGAAACATAAAGTAGAAGAAGGTAGGAGCATTCAACAGAAGTAATCATTTGGAACATAAGGCAGGAGCCTCAGCAAACACTGCACTAGACTTGCCCTCTGCCAGTGGCGTGTTAAGGGTGAGGCACTAAGGGCTAAGAAGCAGCACTGGAGTTCTTTAGTTATGGAGACTGTTGCCATGGCCAGCCCTTTGAGGGAGTTTCAATGGGAACAGGTGTCAGAGATATAGATAGATAAAAAGATAGTAGTCAAGGGAAAAGGAAGTTATTAAATTATGATTTATCATTAATGAAGGAAGTTATCAAATTATGATTTAATGAAAAATTTTCTATCTTGAAGAGTACTCATCAAACAAGAATAGAAAATATATTTTGAATATATCTTACAATGATTCTATGCAAGTAAGATTAGTACTTCCGTCCTTGGTACAGGGAAGAAAGAGTACTCCAGGAAATTGAATGAATCATTGATTAAAGTACTGTATCAGCCATCAATTCCCCATTCAATGAGTCACATTAATAATGATATGGGTTTGATATCTTTCATGTTTCACTTGTTATCATATGATTATAGCAATAATAAGGATGAGCCAAGAGCAAGGAACTACATAAATGTCTCCAGAAGCAATGGAGATCAGCAGAACATAATAAACTTTGTCCTAATATAAAAAGTACAAGCACCTAAACACAATATAAAAAAGGAGTCAACACCACCACCTGGGTAGACATGTCAACACCATGCTGTTTTGAGCACTTACTACTATGTTACCAATACATGACCACCACAAGTATTTTAGGTTTTCCTGGTTAAGTTAAGGCTTATACCACATGTTTCTTTTATTATTTTTCTTTACTCATGTTCTTATTTCATAATAGAGAAATAGTTAAGTTTACTTTATCATTTAACTAGTCAAGATGTGTTTTGGTATTTGGAAAACTGATCTGGTGAAAGAATTAAGGCAAAATAAATATTTTTCTTTGATTAGCTATTAATTGTTTTCTTTATATCAAATTTTGTTTTACCAGCTCATTTCAACAAAACCTAGGCAATTTGGATAGCATACATTGTATTGATTTGGCTACTTTCAGCTGATTTGGGCATATTTCCAGGTTTTGTTATGTTGGAAGCTTCAAATCCATGGTCATCATCAAAGAATTTGGCTAATTCATTTTTCAGCTTGATGGTGTAGATGCTGCTATCATTAACCCCATAACAGCAAACAAATGCTGAAGTGCTGCACCCATGACCAAGTTAATCCAAGACTCAGATGTCTTCCTCCAATTTAAGTCTTCCTTACCTTCTTGAAAGGTTCCCTTGTAGGAAGGGTACTTGCTGGACACTTAAGATTAGGAGCAACTAGTACCTGTGGGCACAAGCGAAGAATTATGTGAGTGAAAAAATGATACATCCATACTCAGTGAATGCTTGTAGAGAACAGACACAGTGGTCAGCATGGCATGGGCAGCATCAGCATCACATGGCCAGGTGGGCTCATGATGTATCACAATGGATCATGTTATATCAACCAGACAGGTTTATTTATG
Organism: Panulirus argus; assembly: GCA_038088735.1. Taxonomy (NCBI): domain Eukaryota; kingdom Metazoa; phylum Arthropoda; class Malacostraca; order Decapoda; family Palinuridae; genus Panulirus; species Panulirus argus. The sequence continues at coordinate 6,933 of JAYMFT010311629.1, read as the reverse complement.
TGCTTGAAACTTTGTAATTCTGGGCCACCTTACCTAACAAACTACCATTGATACTAAACACACTAACTCTTTTACAATTTTCAAAACCAAATCCATCCCTCATTGCAGTTGTCCAGTCCTTTGGAACTCTAACCTCATTTAAAGCTCTATCATATACTGCATGATTACATGCCCATCTTCTTTTACTACCTTTCTAGCAACTATACATATTCTTTAATCCTGTCTACACAGTCCCACACACTCATGACCAATATGACATTGATATAAAGTATCCAAGAACACAAAAGAAATAATATAACATTTTGGCCATATTTAATTTCTTTCTTCACTGTCCTTTTAAACATTACTCAGTCTTGCTCTAATTATATTTTCATGCTTCCTACCTGTTCTTTATCATTTACTGTTTTATCTTTTGCAAGATTTCTAACTGTTTATCTTGCACCATACTGGGATAAACTTAGTTTTCTATGCTGCACTTGGTGATATATCTGCCATAATATTCATTAAGGTTTCTGGTTGGTGTCCAACACTGTTGTATTTCTCCTACAGATAGAATATGTAACTGAAAAGATTGGGAACAAAAGGGTTTCAGTATGTGGATTATTACATAAAGTGAATATTGTCATGAGCATCTGTCAAGGAAAAGTACATAATAAATCAGAGGACGTGAGTCAATTCAGTTTTATTATATTCTGCATATACAAGTAATATCTAATTTATGCATTAGTAAGAACCCATAAAAATGAGCTATGTATCAAAGATATATAAGAAATACAGTCTACCACATTCACCTAGTATAAGCTGAATGTAACAAATGAGATTACCCTGCATCCAAGCATTTCTATATTATGTAGCACTTTTTATTTCTACTTACCATTTTCATCAATATTTTTCTAATTATGTGAATTATCATTAACTCATGAGTTAGCTATAAACATACTCATTAAAACTGCTTTGAAAAATATTTAAAAATAAAATCAGATAAACTGTATCATTTACTGAGCGTAATACATATTTTGCGATGGGTGCTATCTTTGTCTCACTTGTTTCCCCATCTCATTAGCTTTTCCATTTACTGTGCTGTACTAACCATTTTTGCTGTTATTCTTAAACATATAATTATTAGTTCTCACATAAGGTAAGAACTTACTGCAGTGTGTGGAAAAACTATATGTAACATACAATTCACTCTAACATTCATCAATTAAAAATAAATGTTTTTAAGTGAAGACAATTCAAGCATTCCTGTTCTGTGTAGCACTTCTCTGCCTACACACTTTTTCAGTTATTTTTTGAACATGTGAATCAAAGTTAGTTTGTGAGTTAGGTAGGAACCTAGCAGAAAAAAAAAATGTGTAGAAAAAGTATATTAAAGGTGATATTTACCATAAATTCATAGAAAATATTTTCTCTTCATGCTTGATTACCATTTCCCATGTTAGCATGGTAGTGCTAGGAACAGATGAAGAAAGGCTGCATCTGCTTACAAACATTACACATGAAAGCAAGAGAGTCTATGTGAGAGATGTGCCTTTTGTCCATCTGTTTTTAGTGCTACCTCATTAATACAGGAAATGGTGAAAAAAGAAAAAAAAAAACTGATTCATGCATTAGGTAAGAAACTATTGAAAAGTACTGTGTGGAGAGAATAAATGAAAAATATAATTCATCATTCTATTCTCCCATTATGAGTTGAATTTTTTGAACCAAAAGTCACAAACTAGTACGATTTCTATCTTCGCTAATTTCTCATAACTTTCTGAATATGATGTTGATCATTAATTCATTCATTTGGAATCAAACTGAAAGGAGTGTGAGTAAAAAATAAACAAAGAATACAATTTTCCTTATCATTAATGAAGTATAAGTTGAATAATTTTAACCAAAGGTGATGCTGGCCTACCTGGGATTGCAAATGTTTATGCTCTAAGAGCCTGGCACTTTCATAAGTATGCTTGTTTCCAACTTTATCTTTCTTAATATGTAAGTTATTATTAGTTGAGAATTATTTAAGAACCTACTAAAATGACAAAAAAATGAAAGATACAACATACCATACACATCATGAATCTTTTGAAAAGAATATGAACACAAACTAGGTATGAATTCTAACACTTTTTTCTCCAAAATGAAACTGAATATGCATATAAACATCAATTCATGCATTAGATAAGAACATATTGAAGAGGACTGTTTATGAAAAATATATCAAAATTGTCATTTACAGCATCATTCACTGGTCACAGCATGAGTGATTTAAATTTACAGTATGCCAATTGCAAGTTAGGAAAGAATTCTAGCTATATTTTCCTTTATTTTTCCAAATATGTAGATAATCATTAAACTGTGCATTAAGTATGAAGCTACAGAAGGGAAATGCGAAGAAAAATTGTATGAGGAACACATCTTACTATATCGTTCACAGTATAAGTTGAATGTTTTTAGCTGCATATACTTATGCATACGTGTATCAAGCAGCACTTCATTGGTATACCCATTTTCACCATTCTTTTTCTGAATAAGAGAATTATTATCAAATGTTGAGTTAGACAAGAACTAACTTATGAGAAATGTGTAGAAAATATATAAGATATACAATTTTCCATATCATTCAACAATTATAATAATGTTTTGAATGGAAGACTATCTTAACTCTAGAAGAATTCCAGTTCTCTCAAATATTCTCTCCTAAATTTTACTGAATATGTATATAATTATTAATTCATGTATGAGGAAAGAACCTAGTAAAGAGAACTGTATAGAAAAAATATGTGAAAAATATAATCCAATGTATCATTCACTGATTATAAGTTAAATATTTTGAACCAAGATGCCTTGAGGACTGAAGCTTGACCCAGCATCTGTCAGTAGCCAAGCATTGGTGACCATAGCACTCTGTGAACATATGAACAAACAGGCAGGAATTCTGAATGCTCAAATCTTTTGTTAAGTAAATTATGTCATTAAGTAGATTTTTGATTGACAGATACTCTACTCATATTACACATTTGGAAAAATTTTGTAATTATCCCTATGACACTACAGTCTGCACCAAAAGTTAAGGCATGATAGGGCCATTGACTTAACTTACTGCAAAATTCACTTCATGTCTCTCATAAAGACCCTAACATGTGTAATAAGTCAAGTCATGCATCAACAGGGCATATCATATGTTTAGCAATAATGTGATAATGTGTCATAACCATCTGCTTGTATCCAGCAACCGTGGGGCTCATGTCTGTTTTGTTTGTCTTTGAATGTTTTCTCCACATTTGTCCACAGTTACTTAGCGCTTGTGCCATCCCATTATGCCCAGGAGAGTTATGACAAGATGACACTGTAATAGTGATAGCTTTATACAAAGCAGACCATAATTTTAAATATATTGCTGATAAAACAGTTGTCTGTCAGCAGAGACTCCAAAGGTTGGGTAAAGTGGTTTACAGAATTAGGGAAGTATGTTTTACCAGCTTCTCTTCCCAAGTCTGGAATGCCAAGGTTATCATGTCCTTAGACCCACAGAGTGATTGCACGACAAGTCAAGGCCTGCCTATTACTACCAGCATGTGAAGCAAACAGAACCCTAATGTGCTCGAACATGTCTCACTAAGGAGTGTTCAAAAGTTATTTCAAATGACATGGGATTTCGTAGTTTTTGTGCCTAATGTAAACCTCTACTGACTGCCATCCGGAAGGATAAATGAGTAAAATTTTGCAAGAAATATAGAGTTTGGATCCAGGAACAATGAAAAAATTAGGAGTGATGAGTCAACATTTACTAAAACAGGATATGTCAGAGCAAGAATGTATGGGCTATCCTACTCGGAACTGCACCTACAACAGTGAATAAAAAAGACAGTACAGCATCCTCCTTTTCTTGAATTTTGGGGCTGTTTCAATTGCACTGATGTCCAAGTGAACAAGGTTCTGTACTTAAATGTATACTGACCATTTATTTGATTCATATGAGAATGCAAAGGCAAAAATATTTATGCATGACAGGGCTCCCTGCCATAATGATAGGTCTGCTACACAGTGGTTGAATGCTCATGAGCTGAATTATTTCAAAAATTGGTCAGGACACAGCCCTGACCTAAACCAACTGTAAACTAGAGTTCTATTGTGAGGCACTAACTAAGTAATATGGGAATATCTTCAATACCAAAGCATGAGACAATTAAGCAGCTAAAGGTTAGTTTTTCTCCAGAACTGCTCAAAAATCTTGCTTACAGCATTTCCAATAGGCTACAGGACCTCATCATGAGGAAGGGGAATGTAATAAGTATCAATTATGATGGAAAGAATTAAAAATGTTTTTCGCCCACTTGACAATAAAAAGATTTATCATTTTCAGCTCGCACCTTAACTTTTGGTGTACACTCTGTAGTATATAAATATAAATGTTTTTATATAATACTATCGTACTTAAATCATGTTCATCAAGAAAGTTTTAGTATTCCTATTTTTCTCACTTCTAATTTTCTATTCAATTACTTCCAAAAAATTTTACATTTAAACCATCTATTATTAGTCTTTTTAACATCCTTTACCTGGTGATAATCTAAATCCATCACAACTTAACTCTGCTGCTCCTTGAAAATCATTTGTTGGAATATATCTCACTTCAACCCTTTAGGTGCTAAATTCACCCACACTCAAATGACACTTTTGACAAGTGTATAGCCCAATTCAACTTTAATCATAAGTAACTGAAACTTTTCTCCACCTAAACAGCCTTGAAACATGGACAAAGTCTTCAGCACCATCCTGGCAGCTATGACTGAAACCACAACAGAAAAAAAAATCAGGTTACTTCCAGCTAACCCACATGTCAAGGCTTGCAATTCTCCTTAACAAGTGGTAAAACAAATGTTCTACATAATAATATAAACTTGATAAGAAAGAAATTAACATAATTTTCTGATGAAGAATTGGGCACTTAAAGGTAACCACCCTAAAATCAAATTAGGCATCTAGAGGGTTATTCTATTGCAGACAATCAGTTTGATATTCCTTTCCACCAATTTTTGAAAAACACTTTGATAACATAAGCAGATTTTTTACAATAACATGAAGTGCCACTTGCTGTCAGTATCTTTTGCCCTGCTCTGTACTACACAGCTAAATAGTTCAACCAAGATGCCTGACTTTGCAAAGATCTGGCAGAACACTGAAAATCCATAAATTCTAGAATCTGTGGAGCCCAAAATCCATGGTCCAGTGCACTCAGGATTACTGATAATTTGAAGCAGGCATTTTTTAATGAGCAATTTTAGTAAATATTTATAACATGACTTATATAGTATGTGCAAACACATATGACAGATAAATATCTAAATTGCATTAGGTATTCAAAATACTCTGTTAAGGTATTTAACCTACATGCATTTTTAAAATCCTTAAAATTTCAAAATCTTAATATTAGATTGTCCTGGGGTTATGGATTATCAATATTCTACCTGTAATGCTGTGCTGAGGACTGATATCTCAGTTCAATGAATTCTTAGTATTTCATATGGAAAATATCTTATCATATTTAATTTCCAATATACATGCAATTATTAACAGAAAACCAACAAAGTTTCAAATATTATAAATAACACCATCTTTACATAATTATGCATTCTATTCTAATGAAAAAAAAAATTGGATTATTGCATCATTCTTCAAATTGTTTTTATCACAGTGATAGCAAGCAAATAATTCAGTCTTCAGACTACTCTTTCACTTTACAGTATCTGAAATACTTTTACTCTGGCAAAACATAAAGAATAAAACATATGCAATACTATAACTAAAAAGATATATCAGCCTTAATCCTAAACCTTAACAGATCAAATTGTTGGATAATGATAAACTCGAGTCTTTTCTATCCACCTTTCAGTTAAGAGAACAATTAAATTCAAGTTCCTCTTGAGCAATGTCACCCTTGCTATCCATACAGAAATCATCTGGGTGTGATAATCTTTTGGATGTGAAGAGCTGGAATTGTTCTGGCCTTACCCCACACAGTTGATGGACCTTTTCAACAGTTATGGGAGTGTCTATGAATAAAAAGATAAAAATACTTTTAAAAAAGGTGATATGAAGAAGAGTGAATAAAGCAGGCAGTTAATGGAAATTTAAATATAATGTAAATGATTATTTTATTACATTAAATGAATTTACAAATTTTCCAATGTATTTTCTTATTACAAATCACTGCTAAAAAGTTAATAAAAGTGGCTTACTTGCTGTTCAACAAGCAACATCAACAGGTACTAGCCATATTTTTGCTGTGTCAGGAATATTCAGGCATTTTTACATATGTAAAATATCTTTTGTTGTATGACCAAAAATATAAACATTTTTAGTTTAATCAAATGCATTTGTTACTATGTACAGCTGTATATGGTATACAGGGAGTTATATGCTTTCAACAGACCAAAACAATAGGCTTATAAATGGTCAGGGAAAAACACAAAAAAAAAGTCTGTAAAACTTGCTGAGGAACAAGGGACTACGTTCCCTACTACACTATTGGCAGGAGCACGGCCTTTGAACTGAAGGAGCTCCTGGATCCTGAATGGAAGATCCAGGATTAATAGCCCCAGGATCCCACCAGACATATCCATGTGAAACAAACTCCCTTGACAAACACAAATCACATTTTCCCATCTACACTTCAAACATCATCCATCCCCACATTAATACAAAAATTGATTTACCACATCCCAGAATCCTTCATGCCCACAATACAACAACCACAATGATTACACTTAAAACTCTGATATACCATACTCTTCCCATATAGACAGACATAAATTCATCACACTTTATAACCCATGGCCCTGCTCAATGGACTAGGTCAACTCCCTGAGCGCTGTAAGAGGTTCAAAAAGGTAGAATGAACTCCTGAGGGAAGAGTAAAGGAAAGATGTAAGTATATATATA
>JAYMFT010311618.1:0-10114 GCA_038088735.1 Panulirus argus | reverse complement strand
AGTACAGGTAGGAGAAGCTTTTATACCCAGCAAATCAGAGGTCACGCCCCTAAAGCAATCATCTTGACGAAATCACCACTGTCCCAACTTGACCTGACAAAGGTTGGGCGTGACCTCTGATTTGCTGGGTATAAAAGCTTCTCCTATCTTTACTCAATCCTCTTTCTCCGTCTGAAGATGTTTATTAAAGGAAAGTACTAACTGTACTTAATTTTCAATTTCTCCAGTGGTGTGTCAGCATTTATTTCTTCATGGTGATGTGAAGTTTCTGCAGATATGGACGCCACATGCCCCTTCAACACTTTCCTGAACTTGGACCCTAGCCTTCGAGAATCTTGCAGTGTTTCATCTCGTCTTCAATAAGCATACCGAGCAAAGAAGAGATGGTATTTCCTGATGACATCTACTGGAACACGTCTACACCATTATCTTGTCGATGTGTCAGGACACATTAGTGGAGTGACCTCACCTCGCCCAACCTTCTCAGGTCAAGTCGGGACAGTGGGTGATTTCGTCAAGATGATTGCTTTAGGGGCATGACCTCTGATATGCTGGGTATGTAAGCTTCCCCTACCTGTACTCAATCCTATTTCTCCGTCTGAAGATGTTTAATAAATGAAAGTACTAACTGTGCTTAATTTTCAATTTCTCCAGTGGTGTATCAGCATTCATTTCTTCACGGTGATGTGAAGTTTCTGCACATAGCAAATGCTATTGTTGTGGAAATGGAAGCATTAAAATATCTTCCTCCAAGATGACCTCTTCTTCCAATTCATGGTTCAACCATGCCTGTTCTGAGGCCATTCAGGTAAGGGTTAAGGCATACTGGGCTTGAAAAACTCTCCTTCCTCTGACTCCCATTCAGCACTGATCAGAGCCCATAATTATTGCAAGCATGTTATCCATGAGGCAAAGTGTTCCTTTATTCAAAGGAAGTGTGATAACCCCTTTTCGTCATCCAATGATGGGTCTTTCTGGTCTTTAGCTAAGGGCACTGCTAACAACTTCTGTTGCTCTACCTTTTCTTCACTCCTCTGTTCTGACAGTACTATAGCTGTCTCTCCCACAGACACAACAAAGCACTTTGGTTACTATTTTTCCTCTAATTCTACCTTGGATGACTCTTAGATTCCTTTACCCCCTGACGCTCCACTTACTATTCTTATGCCCCTTCCCGTAATCTATTTCTGAACTGTCCGAAAAGTGCTTCTCACTCTCGACAAAAGCAAGGCTTATGGTCCCAATGGCAACTATCTCTGTGTGCTGAAAAATTATGCCTCTGAACTTTTACCTGTGCTTGCTCACCTGTTCTGTTTCTGTTAAAAAAACAATATTTTCCTTCTTCATGGAAGCATGCATTGGTACATCCCACAGCTAAAAAGGGTGATACTTCTAACCCCTCTAACTATAGTCCTGTTGCTTTGACATCTACCATTTCCAAAGTCTTTGAATCCCTCCTCAACTCCTACATCCTCAGACATCTTGAATTTCACAACCTTTTCTCCAATCACCAGCATGGCTTCTGTAAGGCAAGATCCACTGGTGATATCCTTTCCTATCTTACTAATTAATGTCTGCTCATCATTCCTGAAAGATTTTGAAGAATCTTACATAGTTGCCCTTGACATATCCAAAGCTTTTGATTTGACATGGTATCAGGGTCTTATCTAGAAATTCCCCTTTTTTGGCTTTCCTCCCTCTCTTTGCTCCTTCTTATCTAGCTTCCTCTCTGGCCAGTGTCTCCATGGTTGCTGATGGATCAGCCTCTTCCCCTTTCTCCATCAAGTCCCTCAAGGTAAAGTCCTGTCTCCTACACTGTTTCTCCTTTTTATCAATGAATTCTTTTCTTCCACAAAAAACCTAATTCACTCATACACTGACAACTCTACACTGCATTCCTTTACATCCTTCAATTCCGCCCCAGTCTCGACACAACATCCTCAATGCACTCAGATTTGGACAGGATATCTTAGTGGGGTAGACAAAATCTGGTTAAGTTTAATGCCTTTAAATACTCAACTTCTATCCATCTCTCCATCTAAAATTCCTTGCAACTTTCCTCTCTCCTTAGATGGTTCTGTAATTCCACTTATTGACCCAATTAGCACACTTGGTAATACTGTAACATACACTATATCTTGGAAACCCCACATTATGGAAATAGCTAAGTCTGCCCCTGAAAAACTAGAACTGTTCAGATGTCAAAATTTCTTCTGAACAGTTGCTCCATTTATACAAAGGATTGACCCATCCTTGTGTGGAGTCCTGCTCTCTCATCTGGGGTGGTTCTCACTCTGCATTCTTACTTGACATGATTGAGTTGAAAGTGGTTCATCTTATAAACACTTCCAGGCTAACTTCGAAACTGGATCTGCTTGCCCTACGCTGCAATGCTGGTTCACTTTCTCTTGTCTATAGGTATTACTTGGATTTTTGCTCCTGAAAGCTGGTTGCTTGTGTGCCTCCACCACTAGCTAGACCAAGCAATACTCACTATGCTGCTGTATCACTTGATTACTGGGTGGCCAATGGCAACTGAAGGGTGGGCCATTTTGATAAATGTTTCTTTTTCCCTTTCAATAACCTCTTCATATTTCAGTTAAGGGCCAGCCTTGATGTGGACTTTTATGAGTGTAACCTCCAATGTAAGAAAAAAAACTTATAGGTACTGGTGGAGTTTCACTTAACATATAAGGTGTAGTTATTGTATCTTTGGATGGGGACATAGTTACAAGGTTTCTGGTTATGCCAAATCTTCATTTGATAGGTGACCTCCTCATTGGTCAGAAATTCTTAGGGGATCACTCTATGAAAATTTAGCCATGGTATTGGTATGTTGTGCAGGATAATAATTACAGCTTGCCTCTAAAGTGAGTAGTTTGTGCCATGTGTATTTATTGCTTGGCAAGTGCTTTCCTTTATTCAAGGGCTCAGATATCTGATATCCCCTCACGTTTTCTCTACTTGCTGTAATAATGTTTAGGAAATATCCTTCAGGAGCATGCTCAGATGGGCTTTAGGTGATTATTAACATCACAGATATACATTGACTGTTGTTGATGACCTTGTCACAGTGTGACATCATTCATTAGGAAACATCTAAGTATATGGCCACTCAACGATGCCTGTTATGATCAAGATGACCTGCAACAGATATTGTGTGACAGTTTTCTTTATATCCAAGTCATGTAGAATGAGGGGTATTTTAAATGACTCTGGTGTTTTCAATGTTAAGAAAAATACTGTGGTCATCTAACTGATCAAAAAATGCCAAAGTGATATTATTCTTAGAGATGATACTTATGTAGGAAACTTTGAGGAGAGTGGAATGAAAGTTCACACTACAGTGTCCTCAAAAAACAATTGTTCGCCACCATACATTCTCAAAGGCGATACTTGTCTAAGGTTTATTGTGTGTATAAACATATGATGGTCTCAGCATGGAATCATTATATATCTGGTTTCTGAGACTAGCGTTGCTAATGGCATAAGCACCAGCAACCCACCTCAGTATGCCTCAGGCTACCTTGAGGGAAGGATGATCTTTCTTTACTCTTCCTGGCTGCCACTTCATTTTGGAAATTTCCCATCTCCTGTGCTTCAAGATGGTTGGCTCTTACCTCTCTATATAGGAGAAAGTCTGAATTCTCACCTAGATGCAAAAAAAATGTGGGTGAACTTGAGATTTATAGGCACACTGGGTGCTAAGACCACATGATCCGGCAGCTGCTTCCTGCAAGACCTCATTAATGCCTCACATTATTCAGGAGATCAAAACCCTATGAACCCAAAACATGGATCTTGAATACTTCATGGACCTTACCAATTCTATGCTCAGATGCCTGTAGATGGTAATCAAGGCCAAAGGAGAGATGAAAAAGTACTGAAATGTAAGTGTAACATCACCTATGAAAATGTATGAGGAGGTGGACAAGGTTTTCTGTAGACACTATATGAACACTGACACCCACACTAATCTCAGAGCAGCATGCTTGGCTCAGACTTGTACACATGGCACTGATGACTGTAATAATATTTGGAAGAATTTGAGTAAACTACATTATCCTGATGCTGAGAAAAGTTCGCTGGACTTTTTGCAGAAAAACCAAAACATTGTAGCTCTACTAAGTGAAATGGTTGGAATACAAACCTGATCTACCATGAAATTAACCCGAAACCTAATACCAACTCCATATACATACCAGCCTACCCTATACAGTATTCCTGTTATTTTGTAGCTACATCAGTTAGTTCAGGAAATGCTCGATAACAGATTCATTGAGCCAGCTTCCAGCTCACAGAGCTCACCACTCTTAAGTGTTCTGGAGTCAGATGGAAATTTCTTTTCTGTCATTAATTACAGACATCTTAATAAGTTCAAAGTACCAGATCAAAATCCTTTACCTATCATGTGTGACCTCCTTCAAAACACTGGGGAAAATAATAATAACTTTCAACTCTTTTGACCTGAAACAAGGTTTCTGGCAAGTGGACACTGTAGTAGGTAAGAAGCCACTGACTGTCTTTTTTGTTCTTCAGGGGACATTTTCAAGTTAAAAAGATATATATGGATGATACCAAAGTGATATCAGAAATGTTTCTCAACATCTCACTAAGCTTGAAATTGTTTTTAAGAGATTGGAAGAATCAGCACTTACAACTAAATCATCAGAGCTTCATTTCTTCATCATGGAGCTTAAATTTCTAGGATATGTAGTAAATGAGCAAGGAATCACCACATCTTATGACAAGGTAAAAGCTGTAAAAAAATTTTTAACGCCTAACACCATGGATGACGTATGGCCCTATGTAGGTCCTGTTGGATTTTACAAGGCTTTTATCCGTGATTTTGCAAGAAAGCCTAACTTGTAATGGAAACACTGAAAAAAGATCATTAGTTTATATGGAATGAACCAAAACAGCTGGTGTTTTATCTCTTAAAAGAAGCTCTTACTAAAGCTACAGTTCTTCATTTCCCCAATTTTTCAGAACCATTCACTTTGGCAAATGACTCTTCAGGTAAAGGGCTAGGTGCAGTTCTTTAGCAGTATAAACTTGGCAAGACAGTTCCCAGTCCTTATGCCAATAGCAATTATCTTAACCAGAGTCTAACTGTTCCATAATAGAACTGGTGGCACTGGTTGTGGTATAGTCCTGTAAAAACTTCAGGGATTTTAATATGGGTAGGGATAATGGATATTAATGGATCATGCCCTAATGGTACAACTATGAATAAAAACCACAAAGGAAAGCTGGCCTGTTGGTACCTGATTATACAGGAATATGATTCTAAGTTTGAATGCCTCCACAATAAAGCAAATAAAGCAGAGCTCACATTATATCATTATATAGTAGCAATAATGTCTAATCAAATTATTCTTGATGAGGGGGAGGTGGCATCTAAACAGAAACAGAAGCCTGAGCAGGGACCTCTGATACGTTTTTTTTGTGAGTGAAGCCCCTGTAGTCACAGTAAAGAAACCAGTACCCCTGAAGGAGTTAAAAATTACTGATGATGTGCTACAAATACATGTGCCTACAGAAATCAGAGGCCAAAGTGGTATGGGGAACCTGAAACTCAAGGTCTCTAAGAGCTTGGTCCCAGATGTGTTAAAGACTGTCCATGATTCTCCTACCGGTCCCATCCTGTCAAAGACAAGACTCTGAGGTATGGTCCAGGATAAACAAGTTGTGGACAAGGATTGCTCATCTGCTGTGCATAATGATCATATGACATTACCAGCTCCCATGCTGATTTATTATGTTTTGGATAAACCTTGGCACAAAGTTTCCCTCAATTTGTTCAGTGGATTTCAACCTGCTGGAGACAGTACACTACCTTTGAATCATGACCGACAATTTCTCTAGATACAGTGAAATGGTACTCATTAAAGATAAAATGGTGGTTGAAGTGGCAGGTGCTTTCCACAATAACAATGTCTGCAAACATACCAAGCCAAAGATAAGTTTGTACAGCAATGAGATTCTGAATGAGTTATACACATTATATGGTATCTGCAAGGTTGACACCAAGCTGTATCACCCTAATTAGTAATGGCCTGTTTAAGTGACTTAACAAGAAAGTACTGGATATGATGCACCAAATTCTAAATCCCAATGGTGACACCTGGGACAACATATTCCCATGGGTCAAAGCATGATTAATTCAGCATTAACGTTTCTGTTGGGAATTTACCATATTTCATCCTTAATGGTACTGAATGGAGACTACCTTATTAATCATGTTCAAACCTAAACTTGTGTACAATTTGGATGAAAACATTAGGAACAGACTGGGCCAAGTACAACATATAAATTGAAGTCTTAAGGAGTCATTACATGGGCAAATCTAGACATGGTTAAGTAATGCAACCCATTTAGAGTAGTTGGGAAGTTAAATGGTCACAAATATAAGCTAGAACTCATAGTGAGTAAGGCAACATAAATACAGCACATATATCATTTAAAGGTACTGAACTATACAGCTTTAAAATCAACATTCACTTTGACTATTGATATAACAGATCTGTCTGCTCCAGTTCTGTCCCTGGATGAGGATACCTCTCAGTTTGTGACCCTCTTAAATCATCTCTGTCTCCATCTTCTTCTGGGAAATAGCCACAAAGAAGTACAATCAGATGTTTGCACTGTGTCTCAGGAAATTACCACAGTCAGTCACATGCTCAATGAAATGGGGTGGATAGAAAAGCTTTGTATAATTAAGAGTTGTTACCATGCATGTGGAATCAAAAGGTCACATTCTTGCAAAAATGTGGGTCCTCAATCTTCTTGTCATACATATGGTACAGCATTCATGTGGAGCTCACCAACAGAGCCCCCCTGATTTGCAGGCAATGAGGTATGGAAGCTTGGTAGGAGAAGGCAAGGTCCTAGTTCAAACAGATGAAATAATGGTTGCACTCATCTGCTCCTACCTATGGTTAGAATTCACTAAAATTTGAATGTTACAATTCCGGACACCAAGTTTTGCCAATACCAGCACAACCCATACCTTTAGACCAGCCTTGCAGTGGAAGGTAAATAAATATGTGTCAAACTCTCTGGTTTCTTACATCATCAAAAACAAGGTGAATGGTATAGGCAGGGTCTACTTGATACTAGAGAATGAATTTTATGTAGCTTGTTCAGAGTTGCCACACAGACAGAGGTGCATTTAGTCTAGGACAATACTGAAGAGGCATTTTCTAGGTGTGATACTCATGAAAAACTCCTACAAGTTACTATCTAAAATACACACATGTATGTTGCCAAAATTAATAAAATCACCTAACTAAACACCTGAGAGATATGAAGAAGGTACTACACCTGGTGGCAACAGTTGCAGTAGATGATGTGATACTAGAACAGAGTATTTTGTATACCGGCTTACAATATTCTTATCTGATTTTCTATGGGCTAAAGAAGGTCACCCAAACATTGTTACCATTTACAGTGCTTACAGATTTGTTATCAAGAGATGAGGAGTTGTGTAATCTACAGCCAATGTACAATGGAGATTAAATGGAGTTGTGCTATCCATTGTTGGAGGTTTCCAAAGCCAAAGATACCCTTTTAGTTAGTATCCCATTCACAGTAAATTTTGTTACACTTTTTAAAATATCATTCCTTTCCCTTCTTCCAAAAGAATTCCCTTCATGTAACTGTTATCTACAGAAACTTACTTTTGCTTTCAGAGGACCTGACTACAGTTTCTTATCCAAGCTCAGATAACATACATCACTGTCAAAAAGGTATTAATCAACTTAAACTCTGTCATGCCCACATATTAACTTTTAAGTCTGTAGTCGAAGACACTTGTGAACTTGCTATTAGTACAAACTCTAGCCTAGTTAATAAATGCACATTTATCTAAAAGAAAAACCTTGTCCAACAGCATGCACATTTGTATCATGCCATGTACATCTTTGCTGGTAAGGAACTCCTTTCTGTCACAAGCCAGTGTTATGAATCAGCTTCATCTACAGCTTTAGATTTATACATGTAACCTAACTACTATACTTCAAAGAGCAAAAACGATTTTGCCATGTATAAAAAGGTTCACTCAATACACAAGACCCATACAACACTTATACAATGTGGAACTGCGCAACATGTTAAAGGGTGAGTTTGTTGTAGCACATACTACAGCTGAGATGTCTGCTAACAACTACTCAGTTCTGACCTTGTACTTACACCCTGGATTTCACATTCCTGTTTTTAACTTTGTCAGGACTAATGATTACTGGTATTTTAGTTCTTTTGATTCTTGGAGTTTGTTGTTTCATATGTAATCATCTCACCCAGAGGTGTAAAGCTCTGTCATGGAAGACAGATGAACAGTGAAGCAAGATCTGAAGACTGTACACATTCTCTGAGTCATTCCATTTACATTTCTTTGTTTTTCCCTTTAATTGTCAATACTATTGTAATTATGATTTTGTAATTATGTTTTTATGATTACTGTATTTCATAATTAACTTGTTATTTCCAATTCTATCATATTATCTCTATGTCTTGTATTATGAGACATACTCTATTCCTTTTATGACTAATATTTTCATGTCTGACTTGTTACATCTAGCTTTATATATATGCTTGTCTTACTTTATGGGCCATGTGGCATTTGCGTTTTATGACCTATAGATGCTCCTTAGATTTGTCTATGTCTTTGCTGACTGTTATTTTTCAGTATGTCCATTTGCTTTGTAATAATTATTGTTGCATCATATCTTTTTTCATAATCACATATTTTATTTGTTCCCAGTTATCCAAGGAATAATTTTCTTCCAGTTTTATTCTTAATTTTGTTCCTCAAATATCTTCTATGATTATCTTAATGCTATGCTTTAACTCAATATCTTGCTCTTTGATTCTTGTATTTAAAGTACTAGTATTGTTGCCTTTTTGTCATTCAGCTGCATGGATTTTCATACGAGTACTATTTTCAGTCTTCGGCTGGCCCTGATGTCATTTTTTGGTTATCTCTGATGTCATTCATGCTCCTACATTGGATTCATCACTTTTCAGCATCATGTAGCACAGACATTCTTCTATTGGTGCTATAAACGGTGAAGTCATTGTGTGATTATCGAACGAGTCCAAGTAGATGCCCTTCTCTAGGTGCCTGTTGTATGCTTGGTAACCATTTGAGGACAGAAGAATTCATGGGTCAGCAGTGTTGGATAGAGTACTACACTGGTGATTGCTGGCTCTTCAGTGTAGTGTTGAATTCTCTCTTGGGAGCTGTATGGAGTGTTACAGGAGTAGCCAGTGACCCTTAATTGTAAATAGATAAGTCATTCTTAGAGTAAATCAGTAAGTCTACTGAAGTATAAATTTCCAACTTTACTTACATTCCAGGACCAAGGTAATTATCTCTAATGGCTACATGACAATACACAGGCAGCTGCATTATAAGTATTCCTGTGAGAAGATGCAGGGATGAGTAAGAGGCAAGTGTTTAGGGAAGAGTGAGTGCATCAGCAATTTGAATATGAAGGACTGAGTAATAGTTAGGGGAGATTTGAATGCATGATTGGATGATATAGCAGGTGAGTATATAATACAGGGTATCATGAGGTACCCATTATGAATGAAAAAGGTAAAGAGCTTGTGGAGATGAGTGCTGAAACAGGACTGGTGATTGGGAATATCTGCTTTGTTAATAGGGACTCACATAAGTATACATAAGTGAGTGGGGTTGATGGTAAGCAGGATTTAATGGATTTTGATGTAATTCATAGATGTGCTCTTGGATGCAAATGTGCTGAGAAGGGTGGCTTGAAGGATGTTTGATCACTTGTCATTGTAGGAAAGGTTGAAAGTTTGCAGAGGCTTTAGAAAAAAATTATATGGATGGCAAGAAGGTGAAGAAAGTGAGTGAGCTTGGAAAAGAAACTTGTGTGAGGAGATGCCAGGAGAGAATGGATGAATGCCAGAATGTAATAATAAAAGAAGGGAAATAGGTGAGGAATGAGAGGTATAAAGGGAAACAGAGTTTACTTGTATGAAAGAAATGTGCGGCATGCAAAAAGTGGTGTATGTATATATATATATATATATATATATATATATATATATATATATATATATATATATATATATTTTTTTTTTT
>JAYMFT010311607.1:0-10114 GCA_038088735.1 Panulirus argus | reverse complement strand
AAATATATATATATATATATATATATATATATATATATATATGTATATATATATATATATTTTACACACACACACATACATACACACCTCTGGAAGAGGAGAAAAAGGCATATGGTAGATTTTTTCAAAAGGAATGTAACTGGAAGTTCAGCAAAGGAAGACGGAAGAAATTAGATGTGTAAGCGGATTGTTGAGAAGCTGATACAGGAAAGCAAAGAAAGAGTAGATGAAGATTTTGGAAGTATGTTGAGGAAAACGTTTTGGGAAAAAAAAAGAAACTGTCATGGAAAAATAAAAGGGTGTATTGGATATGTGGTATGGCAAGTAATACATAGGGAATGAATTGTGGAGTGGTAGAGTGGGTGAAACATAATCCTTTGAGGTGGTTTGGGCTTGTGAAAAGAATGCAAGATGGGGTTGTTTACAAGCAGAGTGTATGACTGTACAATTAAAGGTTTTGGTGTAAGAGAAAGACCACCTGTGACATGGGGAAATAAAGTGAAAGAGCACTAGAGGGAGAGGAATGGTGGAAAAAATGGGTGGAATGGTGTATGCAAAGAAGACATGTAAGGACAGGGATAAGTAGAAACTATTTTGTTGTACTGAATGAGTGAAGATAATATTTCCAGCAAAGCTGCTGGCATCTCATAATGAGGCTTTTTACGTCCCGGGATGTGATATTTTTCCACACACAGGACACCTTGCATAGGCTAGGTACATATATACAAGGTTAAGAGTCTGGGTAACATGAGTGTTAAAATTTCTGTCCCTGAAACACATAAATAGTAACCTCACAATAATGAACTCATTATTAGATAAAAGTGAAGGCTGGGTGGGTTGATTTTATCTGGACTGCCAGAAAATGTTTGACACTATACCACAGGCTGACTATAGAAGCTAGATCACTGGGCAGGAATAAAGGGGAAATTCTTTCGATGGATACATCATCTTACTGGAAGGGAACAAAGGACACGAGTCAGTGGAGCCTTCTTGAAATGGGTTGGGGGTAACCAGTGGATTGCCAAAGAGTTCTGTCCTGGGACCTTTCCTCTTCTTGATCTTTGTGATTGACTTGGACTTCATTCAACCAGAACAGTTTTGTGGATGACACCAAGGTAATCAGGGAAGTAAAAAGCAAGGAGGATTGCGTCAACTTGTATTACTGGATGCTGAAACAAACTCCTAAGTTGGGTCTGATACATGGTTGATGAAATTCAACCAGAGTTAGTGTAAAGTAATGAGGATGGGATACAGTGAAAGGTTTAAGCATAAGTTTTATCTGACAGGGAATAAGCTGTGGGAATTTGTGTGTGAGAGGGATAAGGGAGTTGACAATGTCCCTAGCCTGTCGCTAGAGTCCCACCTTAGGAGAAAAGTTAAAGGAGACAAATATTCTGCTTGCTGTTATTAGAACAACATTTAAATGGATAAAATATTCAGTAAGCTATTCATATCCTACATTACACTTAAAGTAGAATGTGCTTCTCAAGTTTAATCACAAAGAGCTAATAGAGAAGGTGCAAGGAAGAACAATAAAGATGGTATCAGAATTAAGAGAGCTAAAATAAAGGAAAAAGCTATATGCCTTAGATTTCCCATCTTGGAAAAGAGGAGAGTGAGGGGTGACCTGATCACAACCTTTTGAGTTTTTAAACATCAGTAATATAGAAACTGAAGAGTTCTTTGAAAGTAGGGATAGTGCATCTAGAGGACATAATATGAAATTAAGCTAGAAATAATTACAAAACTATAACAATGATAATATGAAGAACTGTTTGTACAGTTCAAAAGATCACATTCATTAATGATTGTGTTGACTAGCTCTACTATCTAGTGATTTGTGTGACATGTAATCCATCATTTCTAATGGCATTAGTACTCTTTGATAAATGATCCTCAAGGGTTTTAAATGAATTAACAAATCTTGAGAAAAATATAATTTTATTGGGAAACTTTGGTGTTGCTGACGACACCACCTCGTGAAGATCACAGTGTAGCTGGTTTTTCCAACCTGGAAGGAAAAAAACATTCCACATTTAGAAAATATTATAAAGGAACTTGATATAGCAAGAGTCTTTCAGGAGGGTAAGGCATGTCTACAAGTGGAAAAGGAGATGGATTAGTGGTTTAAAGTGAAGGTGTAAGGTGTTATTATGGATGTTTAACTTAAAATATATTGAGTGGTGAGGGAGGTAAATGTAAGTGTTTTGGCAGGAGGGGCAAATTTTTGATATTCTGGAGATGGATGGGCCTGGGAGGTGAGTCAGTTGCTTTTTGCTGATGACACAGCTCTGTTGGCATATTCTAGAGAGAAACTGTTGAAGCTTTTGTGTGAGTTTGAAAGAGTATGAAACAAGGAAATTGAGAGTTATTGTGAATAAAAGTAAGGTAATAAGATATAGCAAAGGAGTAAGGTATGTGGATTTGAGTTGAGTTTGAATGGGGAGAGCTGAGAGGGAGTGCAGTGATTTAGATACCTGGGAATGGAACTATAGGAGTTGAGGTGAATCTCAGTGGAAAAAGGGGCGAAGTTCCCAGCTGCATTGAGGTGTTTGCAAAAGGGGAGGTGAGTCATGTATGATGGTATAGCAGATCCAAAACTGTTGTACTTTGTTGGGACGTATACGTAAAGTGGACATACTGAAAATGAAATGCCTGAGGACGATCAGCAGTGTGAGGAGGATCGTTCTTGTACATTATGACAATGTAAGAGAGTTGTGTACTAGTAAGTGGAGTAAGATTGAGAAAGCTAACCAAGGTGAGCTGAAATGGTTTGGACATATGAAGAGGATAAGTGAAGAGACTGATCTAGAAGATATGTGTCAGAAATGGAAGTAGCAAGGGGAAGTACCTACTTAGTACAACCTATGATGAGATTTTGCCAGACTCACACTTCCCAAATATCTTTCTCGTTGAACTGCCTCACCCTGTACTAACTGAACACTCATACTATGGCTCTCTACTAACAACACAGTCTTACTGTTGCTCAGTAGCCCCCCCCCAAAAAAAAAAAATAAAAAAAAAAAGTCCAGTGGCAGCTACACAGCAGGATTTTGGCTTAAAACCAAACAGCCACTCAGTGGCTAAACATTAACTTGTGCTGTCATAATCATAATCTAGAATTCTTTTACTTATCCAGTGACATACCACTACTTGCTTCTTGTGAAATAATGTATAACATAATCTAACTTTCATTACTGCTGATGATGCATCATTTGCAACAGTTTTGGCAAGCATAACCAGACTTACTTCAGTTATGTTGAACTTCCTCCTTTTAAACTTGAACAAATTTCAGTCACTTCTTATGACTCATGACACATATAACCTCTTCCATTTTAAAGCAGGGAGGCTAATAAGTAACATCCAAATATCCGTCTTATCTTGACTCTAAATATTCTTGCATGCTAACATTTGCAGTCTGTACACTCCCTCACTATATCCTTCTTTGACAGTGTCATACTTCTGGTGAATTGTATTTATTCATTCAAAAACCAATTCTCTCTCCCTGAAAGTGAACCTACCTTCATTACACATTCGGACAGTAATTACTTTTTATGAAGTGTCTCAGATCACATATAAAATGATTCATTACTTCTGATAAGCATTCTCTGCTATAAATGAACTGACTCTTATTTGCTGATCTGCTTTCTATCAAACACGAAACTTCTAATTCATTCCAGACAAGAAAGTTATAATGGCAGTTACATTCAACAGAGGGAGATTCTGTGGCACACAAGGGGTTAATTAGCTTCTAGTCAGAGATATTCCCAGATAGATAAGGAGTTAATTAACCTTTAGTCCAGGTAAAGAATTTCAGGGTGAAAGCGTTGGGAGGCAATTGGTTGAAGACAGAGGGAGAGGCAGACATATGAAACAGTGACATGGTCGATTTCTTAATCATTGGTAGTATAACATTTATAGCATTAGGATATAAATAGAGTCCACTCAAATAATCTGAGAAGAAAAAATCTAGAATAAATCATTTAATTTGAAATTACAGTACCATTCTTAAATGTATCCAGTATGCTGCCTCCCAGTGTGAAGGCTCATGCAGAATGTATACTTATTTCACATACAAAATGTACTCATTCACTTTGTCTTTACTTAAAGGTGATGATGTTTGTTGTAGTGATCATGATAGTTGCGGTTGTTTTGGTGAAGACTGTAGTCCATACGGCTCTGGTGACGATGATGGCTGTGGCTGGTGTGCCAAGGAATATATATATAGATATATAACCTAAAGGGGCTTTATGTAGATCCCTTGTGATTGTGCACTGGCCACTAGATGACACTGCAATCAGTGGTGGGTAAAGGTATGTTATCTGTTTGTTCTGAATTTGGAGATAACACATGGAAGGTGTTGTGCTGGTGGTCATGACTCCTAGGCAAAGTAGGAATCACTACTTCATTGCTTACGGAATAAAAGTACCAAAATAGATCTGAGGTTTCATTTTTTCTAAAGGATAAGAAAAGGTGAGTAGATAATACTAGTTTAAACCATATTATAAAAGCAGAGGAAGATAAAGTGTATAAATTGTAATATGGGTAACTAGTATTTAGGAACTTGGTAATATTTTAAAATAAATACATTTGAGTGTTTTGATGAAGATAGAATATAATGAAATTGATACCAATAGATTCCTTACACTATGTAAAGTTTATATGGAATGTGGGATATCAATTTTAAGTTCTTGTAAAGTAGACAGGGCAATAAAGTAGAGGGAAACTGTGAGCAATAAACACTAAAAACAAACCTTTGAATGTGTAAGTAATGCACTCATAAAACATTTGTCCAATTCTAGCAAATAAATGAGCAATAGGGATGCCTATGACATTCCAGCATTGTTTTCTAATGCCCTCAAGAAAATTAGAAAAGTGAATCCTGTGGATGGCTGATGAAACACATTCACCTGGTGCTTTTTGGATTCTATAGGGCTTTATTCAGTTTGTACATAAATATACAAACTGAATAAAGCTATACTGCAACAAAAGAACATGCCTGTAGGGTCTAGAAATGGCAATGTAATGATTTCATCCAAATGCATCTGAGTTTTACAAATATGTTAAATGAATTCAGCTGTCTCTGATATTTAGTGACTGAATTAATGCCCACGAGATCTGCCCCCACACAGGGTCAAATTCCTATAGCTCCAGAGACATTTGATCTTGGTGTTTACCTTCAAAGCCAAGCAAATCATGATGCTGTTAAGTGAAGTATATTTTAATAATGATGAAATCTTACTAATAGTAAAACCCACAAGAATCTGAAGTATTAAAATAGGCAGTTTACCATTGATTTAATATTTAATGGTATTTAGATTACTAATATATTATGTAGCCTCACATTTTCCCTCTCCTTCATAACCCTACCAGTAACAGTTTATTTAATATAAAAAAATCAGTTTTCAGTGAAAAAGAAAACCTTAAATGCTTACACCACTCATTGGCTCCAGTGATTCCATATGAGTAGAACACAGTCATAATCCTAGAAAACTTGCATCTGTAAAGTTTTACCAAGAATTTGTAGGAGGGCTGTGCATGCTTCATTATCTATCACTCATGAAATATAGTTTTACTCAGATAATTGAGGCTTAGATAATAGTTAAGGAGAGTATATCAATCATGTTGTGTGTATTTTTTACATATTGGTTAATACTTTGATTGCAACTAATATGTCAATCTCCTCCCTAAGTTCAAGTGTCATTTCCTTCTCTTGTTCATGATGAGTTCATAATTGCAGATGTTTAACTTGGTTAAGAAATCTAAACATACACTTCTGGAGGATAGAAAGTCTATAGGTTAATGCACCTCATGTTGTCTGTAGAAAGCATTTTTATTGTGAGTACTGTTCTTGTGTGTGTCACCTTGTTTCCACCACATCCCCAACATAAGGTACAGGATTACAGTTAGTGTTATTTTAATCTTCAATCAGTAAGCTTATTCCTTTAGTTTGTACATATATGTAACATATCTGGGTCCAAGTATAGAAACCAAACACATTCCAGTTGTACTAGTATCTGCATTCCTTAGCAAAGGAATTGTTAATATTTCTTGATAGAGAATAATAATTAATTATTACATCATATATCAACAGATGGGACTGAATATGCTGTAAACCCCATTGGAGTCAAGGTTGATCATGGAGATGAAGCTAATGGTAAGAGTATGTATTTATTTATATTTTTTTCTGTACTTGGTCGCCGTTTCCTGCAATTGCATGGTAGCGCCTAGAACAGATGAAGAAAGGCCACATTCACTCACATCCATTTTCTGTCTGTCATGTGTGTAGGTGCACTGTGTATGCATTGACATTTTCACAATACAATATAGAATTACCTGCCATGTTCATCTAAAGGAAAATGTGATTTACTAATGGTTTGAATTGTTATAAATGATCAAGTCTTTCTGAGTTGTATATCATTACTTCTGACTTATTCTAGTAAAGTATACTATGTTGATATAAGTTAACAACAGTACTGAATAGTTATATGTAACTGTTACAGAAGAAAATCCCAATGACTATAAAACAGATGCCAGGAGAGCTTGTAACCAGCATTTGAAGCTTCCAGAACATGATACAGCACTAGACAACATTATCCTGTTACCCTATGGACATATGTGAATGCACTGTATAAGTCAGTTATATTTTATAAGTAGATATAGTGACTGTGGGTTTATAATGACAAATATGTTACTGTTTCAGACCTCTTACTCTTGTAGTGGCTAATGAACCTCCTCCTCCTCCGGAGTATTATGAAGAATCCAAAGATATGGTTAAGTAATTTTATGTTAACTTCTTCATGCATATTCACTAAAAATGTAGTAGAACTCTTCATGTACAGAACCTTCACTTCAAAAAATGCCAGCATTACTGCATACCTAAAATAAATTCAACATTCTCTTATGTTTTTTTAGCAATGATAGTGGATTGCACTGTATATAAAAGACATTATGAAACTTATATGTTTTCTTAGCTCTGATAGTGGATGGCATTGTATATAAAAGACATTATGGAAGTTTGAAAAGTGGATGAAGCTGTATATTTGGTGGAAACACCATCATTGAAATTTTTACATATGCTTCAGATGTGTTAGTCAGTCCATCTGTCTTAAGCTAAAATTTTTTAGAGTAAAATGCTGTGAATACAGAACATCGTCTTGATTTCACAGATACCAAGGGTGAATAGGGGACAGCAGCCATGCAGACATCCCATGAACAAAATGGAACCAATAGAGCCAATGAGAATAGACAGAGACACTCCAGAAGGTTTGCTGGGTTCATTTTGTAATTCCACAATGAACCGAGTCTTGAATTTTCACAATATGATAAAGAATTCTGTTAGACAAGATATTAGCATTCCAGTGTTAGAAATTATTCAGATATTCCAATCCAACTGTAATTATCTTATTACCTGAAATTAATTGCAACAGATAATAAGATCAAACAAATTTTGAAATCAAGAGCATTGATATCATGACGCAGCTAATATTACGTGACTGTGGTAGTTGTGCAATTATATATGTCTGTCATATATATGTGTTCCTGCTTCTGTTGAGATAACAGTATTCTCATCAGGGGAAATACTTGTCATATATATGTGTGTTCCTGCTTCTATTGAGATAACATTATTCTCATCAGGTGAAATACCTACTACAGTGAAAATAGTCATATCTGTTTCCTTAGGTCTCTTAACAATTAACAACATAACCTACTATAGTATTAACAAATGTAATTTTTATGTCAATTTCTTATATCTGAAAGCAGAGCCTCATTCAGTGCAGTAGGAATGACATTTTGTCACATGCACAATCAGGAGAAATTCCTGTACTGCAGACTGTGACACTGGATTCTCTGTCACTAGGGGCACCAACAACCTCACAAATATTGTCATCTGAGATAGGAATCTTGCCTATTTCTGCTAGTATAATGAGTACTAAAAATATAGTGGAACTGATGTAGTTTGGTTTGAGTGTCTTTAGTTTTAGCATCTACATGTAAAATAGGGAACAATGATATTACACTTAACAGAGTGTATATATTCGTATTATGCAAAGAATATTGTATTACTGTGCTATAGCTGCTTTGCTTTCTATTTTCTTACATGTGTATAAGTTCAAGGCAGAATATACAGAATTATAAATTGTACTATTCCTTTGTAGATGTAAAAATCACTGTCCAACAGACAACAGCTCTTCCAGAGACAACTGTCCTAGTACTTTGTCCAGTTATTATACTTTATTACAATAATACAGTCTGCAGTTTTACGGTTTAAGTTCAGTGGTAGGAGCTATTTCACTTTCCAGATTCAAGTTAGTGTCAGATAATGACATGTTTGAGCCAATATATTTCCATGATTATACTTTAAACATGTTTCCTCAGAAATATAATTATGCAAATATTGAGTCGCATGTACCTGAGCAAGTAACACAAACCTTCATCTTATTAAATATGTCAGGGAATGTAACACAAACATTCATTTTATCAACTACAGAGCAAAAAAAATGTACCTACTCCTGATTCACAAAGAATAAGAGATTTTCTTTGCATTTGCCAATCTTCTTGAAAAAAACACTAAACCTAGTGTCCTGCACTCTACAGACAGTAAGCTCAAGCATTGTATTTGTTGGATAATTAATAATCCCTTGCTCCCACATAAAAATATTCTAAAATTTTTATCCAATTTTGAATTACTCCCTTAACCACTGTTAGCTATTAACCATTATTTGCCATCTTACTTATGGTTTCAAAAACTCCCAAAGCCTCTCTCTATAATACAGCATGTCATTTCATTTACCATAGTTTGCACACCATTACAGACAAATACCATCAACTTTTTGTTCTGGATTCATTTGTTTTACTTTATTTCTTCAACATGGGTGTGGGTATTCCAGCCAACATTCATATATATTTTCCTCTTGCAAGCTTTTATAGTATTTACTCACATATTTTAATTTTTTTTTGATGTTTTATTATTTCATATTTCCTTTTGTTATTACAGAAACAACACAAAAGAAGATGTAACCATCTACAAAGCTAGTAAGAATAAAAATATGAAGACTCCAGAAGCAGATGCAGATCATGTCATCCAATGAGTGCAACACCTCTGAAAGCCTCATAAATAATGTCTACAGGTTTTAGACTGTTATAAGGCATGCATAAAATGTTCAAAAACCAATGTGAGGGGACGATGTCACAGCCACAGAGACAAAAGTGTTCTGACTTCATATTACAGAAGTACTTAAGCCTAAAAATTCTTTGAAATATATTTGCTTTACCATCAGTATGTACAATACACTGATGAATAAGTAAAATTTGTATGAATGTAGGCTGGAATACCCACAAGCTACAGATATTGAAGAGTAAATCAGAACAGATGAAGTCAGAGTACTGTATTTGATGACATACAACTAAAGGAATATAAATTTTCAAGTCAAGTGGTAGATATAGATTATTAGGAAAGTTTGGAAGGTCCAAGAAGGTTGCTAACAATGTACTGGTTTAAATGGTCAAGGGATTAATTCAGAAGTGAAAGCAAGGTTTGTAATTTTCTTTTTTATGAGAGAGAGATGAATACTGATTTTTTAAAAGCAATGCATGGGGCTGCTGCTTACAAGGTAGAGAAAACAAGGTTTAGTGTCAAATGTAGATCATGACCAAAATGCAGTTCATAGATAAGTTTTCAAGATTGACATCAGCAAAGAAAATCCCTTTCTTTTTAGCAGTCATATACTTGTTCACTTATTTTCTTATTTTCCTAATGTACTAAAGAGAATGTGTAACAGCCTGAGAAAATATGAAATCAAAATAGGAGATAACACTGTTTTGTGTAAGCATGTGGCTAAGTTTCATGACAATGATCAAAAACATAAAAGTAGCACCAATGACATAAACAATAAAAACAAGATTTCTCCAATATGAAAGTTAATTTGGGTGCCATCATTTAAGTAAATCATTTTACTTCAATATATTCTCAAATCAGAAATTGACAATTTTAAGATATGCAAGTCATTAACAAACTATATGTGAATTAAACAAAGTATATATATATATATATATATATATATATATCCCTGGGGATAGGGGAGAAAGAATACTTCCCACGTATTCCCTGCGT
>JAYMFT010311596.1:0-10114 GCA_038088735.1 Panulirus argus | reverse complement strand
GGATGTATCAAAGCATGTTTCCAAGGAGAAGGAAAAGTTTTGGTTTTTAAACAGAAACGGAATAGACGAGCAAGCACTGGTGCAAGCTCATAGGCACTCTCAGTATACGGGGATGGATGCCCCAAATTCGTATACAGTGTGTAAAATAGTCCCATATACTACTGAGGTGTACAAGCAAATCTATTTTCCTGAGAAAAATACCAAAAATTGCAGGTATTTTTTACCCAAAAAACTTTTTGTTTGAAAACTGAAATACATCACAATGAAACTCTTCTATACTTGAAATAATCACGGAAAAAGTCTCAAAGTGCTTTCCCTTACCGATAGATAATCAATACGAAGAGAATTAACACAAAATGTTTGAAAAATCTTATCATTGTAATATTTAATTACAAGCTCTAATGAATCTTAAACAAAATTTGAACCCCAATTACATTCTTAAGTCCTAATGTTTTTTTCATCTCGTCCCTCAGAACGATGTTTAATTGTTCTCTTCGTTCAGTGCAATGGTCATGTCCTTGTATTTTGGTTATTTTGATGTGCTTTTCTTGGTTCTAAAACCGTTATTATCTTGCATTATCTATAGAGTTCTCAGGAAAACCATAAGACATACAATATTGTCTCCAGGCGCTTACTGCCCTGAGGAAAACGACTCATCACCGGACACTACAGTACCTGAGAAACAAGGCTGTTCACCTGACCCATCACCCTCTGCACCTGACCCACCAGTACCTGGGAAACAAGGATATTCCTCTGTCCTAACACCCCCTACACCTGATCCTCCCTCTTGAATACTGCCCCTCCCTCCTTCTTGGTGTGCTTATTGTCTGTCCTTCCTTCCGTCCATCCTCATGTTACTGCCCCTCCCTCCCTCCCTCTACTCCGCCTGCCGGTGTAAAGTGTCCCTCCTCTGCTTCTAGCTTCACTGGTCAGCTCTCGTCACTAAAATTTAACGCATGAAGAAAAATTTGGACAAATACAAAGAACAGCAACAAAGGATCATAGCTGTCCTTACCAGCTGGTGTTATCACCAGGCGCCACCTGTGGGGTCATCGCCGTCCCCTCTCCATGCCCCACTCTCCCCACTTGCTGGCCCTCTCTCTGCTCCATTCTCCCCACTTGCCAGCCCTCTCCCCAGTCCAGTCTCCCCACCTGCCAGCTCTCTCCCCAGCCGGCACTTGTTGGCAGGAAGTCCCACTAACAAGGGCGTGTGGAGGGTGCGGCGCGGCGCCTGTGATGCCGCTGGAGGACCTCCACTCTTCCCTCCACAGGTGCCACTCCAACCCCTCCCTCACTACTGTATCGCCTCCTCCACCTCTCCCTCACTACAGCGCCTTCTCCACCGTACCTTCTCCACCTCTCCCTCACTACTGTACCTTCTCCACTCCTCTCTCAATAGTATACTCCCTCCTTCACCCCTCCATCACCACTGTACCTCATCCTCAACTCCAGTCCACCCCGTCCTCCACCCACCCTTTAGCAAATACAATCACCATACCTTATGTCAGGAGGAAGCAGGTCCACATGGCTCCAGCGGCAGTTCGGACAAAGATCTCAGAACTTCCTCGCTGTCTACTCCAGAGGAAGTCACGTTTGTTTCCTGTTGAAGATAAGGATAACATTATGATACAAGAGGTTCAGTCTCAGGTCAAGAAATACACGTATCAAGAGAAACTGCGCCGCCCATCATTCCTCAACACCTCCTAACGACTGTGGCTAATGAATAACAAAGAACAAGGTGTAAACATGAGACTGATTACTTCGTATGTTAACTTTTACTGTGCATAAGAGGCATAGTATAGCGAAAAACCGTCATCTGCACAGCAGTGCAGCATCACTGTCTTGAGAATGAGACTTATACACCTGTGTCTTAGTTCCCTAAGGAAGACAACAACTGAATACATTTGTCTGTTACTGTTTGAATTCAGATGTATTATGACCTGTATTCTCGCACAACTAATTTAGGAAATCTAGTCGGTTGGTGATTCTTTTGAATAAATACATCGAAGCAGTTGATCAAATATCGAAGCTTAAATATACTTTAAAGGTCCGATATATATGGAATCTGCCCGATGAACTGAAGTACATGTTTGTTATGGATCCCCCGTGTGGCGTCCCTAGGACCAAGGAAACAGACACTTGACTGCCCGAAGATGTGTACCGGTCTGGAGTTAAAGATGTAGGATTACTGATTGTAGTCAGATCCAAAGCTACAAGTTTAGGGATGCCTTGAGCTTAGCTTTTATTATGAGATCAGGAATGTCCCCAGGTCCTACGGTAAGTGGTCAGGGCTGTCCCCCAGGCCCCGGGATACGGGTTCAGGGCCGCTGTCAGTAGGTCCAACAGGAGGCGTCACTTGCTGTTTCTCCTGCTGGGGCTTTTGTTCCTGCAGTGGGGGGTCGGACCGTGTGGCCCAGCGCTCCTCAACTCCTTCTGTCCCTGCAGTTGAAAATGTTTGCTTCTTCGCGAAGGTCTTCTCCAGTATACATGTCTGACTCTCTGTGATGTAATGTGTTCTGACTTACGATCTTGTGAACCGGTGAGGGCTGCAGCGGTGGGGCTATCACCACCCTCACAGTGGTAGGGCGATGTTAATTATTGCTAGACAGTCCAGTAGCACTGTCTGTCCGTCTCTCTCCATGTATGTAACTACTCACCCATTCATAAAAGTCTATACTATTCGTATTACAAGATCTCTTTACATTTAATCCATGTATAGTCTTACTGACATATTCTATCTTTCCAAATACTGATTCACCTCTTCCCCGTCGCTCTCCACACAATTTACAGAGGGCGCTCGTTAGTGATACTGACCTGTAATTCTCCCTTCCTATCCATCTTCAAGCGAGCAATTAATAAAAAGTATATATAAAGTAGTGCGTCTAGTGTTTGTGCATATTCTATTAATGCATGTATGTGTATTTATAAGAGTATGTATGTGTGCTTATGTGTATAACTGTGTGTGTGTGTGTGTGTGTGTGTGTGTGTGTGTGTGACTATTTATGTATATGGGTAAGGAGTTTTACAGTCATGGGTCCGTTCGTCCTAACCTTCCTTTTCTATCATATAATCATTTGAATTTCATTAAGACTCCAGCATTCGCGATATCATCGCCCGAGCTTGTTTCTGCTTTCTTTATTCGTATATTTCATTTCGTCACGTCGTCCCCGCCTCCTCACTTATTCAGTTTCCCTCTCACGTCCACCACTTTGCTGGCACCTCCCCGTCCTGTACTACTTCAATATCGACCTCGTCAGATCCATTGAAGAGTTTAGATCCAACAATCGTGTCTCCTCCCCAAGTCTTGTGTGTCCTGTTTTTAATGTATAAATATCCTTAACTCCTGACATCTTTATTACTTGACTCCTTACTTCAAGTACATAGTTTGTACCCTCTTCAAGAAGGATTTATTGCTTTTTCATTGGATCTGTAGATTCCGAGCTGAATCTAACAGCCGCTGTAAAAATCATTTTGAACTTCTCATTGTCTAAGTCCTTGATGATAATGCTGACACCTGTCAGTAACGATCTGTCGTTTGATCATTCTAATGTAGTTTGCTGGTGACGCTGGCTACGGCGTCGACCCGAAAATCCCTCTCACGCCGGTGTCCCAGCCTCATGACTTTACACTTCGTTGGAATGAACATCGTCAATCCGACTGTTCCCTGAATGTCGTCTTCACTGTTCTCATTGGCATCTTTAGGTCTCAAGTGTGGACCTCGGTGTTTTGAGTGGCAGCAAGTTTCATATTGTAACGACTTCAGAATTGTGGGCGACTGCTTTAGTGTTTCGAGTCAAGGCCTCGGACTAACGAGTGTAAACGACAATGATTGCGTCACTCCCTTGCCTTCTGAAAGTAGTTTCTCGAGTCCCTCATTTTCAGTTTACTGCGTGGTTGGTTTAGGTCTTGAGAGCCGACTCGAGCGTCCTCAGTAACTAAGGTCCTTCAGCTGCCGACTTCAGTTCTCTCAGGTTCCCTGAGTAAAAGGCTGGGAGTTTTCCAGTAAACGGCTTCAGTTTACTAACTGATGGCCGCTGCCGAGTGCTATGGCTTCATTTCTATGGGTAACAGCAATTATTTCCTGAGTGACAACTACATTTACGTGAGTGACAGCATCACTGCCGGGGGGATGGGTTTCAGTCCTATGAGTGACGGCCCCAGCAGACGCCTCTCCTTTATGTCCTGCCGGGGTAAACCTTTCTCACCTCTGGACGCCATCTTGTCTTTATCAACCGCCGGTGTATCTTCACATCGTTCTCTACATTTCTTTGCCGACGCAACTAGTGACGCCCAGCAGCCGACCGCCGTGGCTTCATCAGAGTTTGATCAGCATCGTCGAACTCTGGCTCGCTGGCGGGAGCGTGGAGGGCCGCCAAATGATGGGCGGCAGCGGCCCTGGTTGGCCGCCCTGCCATCAACATGACTGAATAGTTTTTGGGTTTCACGGAACGCGAAATTCTGTCACCATTTGTGCAAGAAACGTGTCAACAAGACAGATCTTCGTAATGTGATGGCGCCGAGAGTGCGTATTGATCAGTGTCGCGTCCCTAAGGTGGATTAGCGTCCCTAAGGCTTGCCTGGGCGCCCAAAGTCCTCCTGCCATAAATTATTCCTCACCACACGACCCCTCCAGTCCACCCTGGGCCACGCGCTCCCTGCCGCCTCCTCCTGTGAATAACAACTTCTCTTTCAGACAGACTTTCAGATCAAAACCATAAACGACTTTCTTCAGTCTTTGTCACCGTGTGTGTTACTGCAAGAACTCGCTGCCCCAGTGTTGCCAACCCAAAACGTCCTCCCTACATACCTTACCCTCTGGTTATTTATCTCTACATCGCCAAATATAAAAGGGAGTAACTTTCCTTAGTCCATGAAAGCAATAGTATGCCCAAAGCCAGAGTGCTACACATTATATCAGAAGACAGGAACATGCTATGAACACGAGCATGAGAAACAGGGCAGGTGGCAGGCCTGAGGACCGCCCAACACTCGACATGTTGAGTTGGGCGCGCGTGTCCTCTCTAAGAATCCAAAATAATTAAGGGGAACTTGAGGTACAAAGGCAGCCATGACCGGTCGCCTCCTCTCCACATCCTCCGACTTTGCTCATTATAAGCATGAGCTGTCAAAGGCTCACAAGAACCTTTGTGCGGGGAAAGTAGGAGAGCTCTTGAGTGGTGCTTCGGTGTCGACTGGCGCTGCGATGTCTCGGTGCTGCTGACTCCTTCTCCACGCTCCCGCCCACCGACCCTCTGGCCCGCGGTTATGATGCTCTCTCTCTCTCTCTCTCTCTCTCTCTCTCTCTCTCTCTCTCTCTCTCTCTTCTCTCTCTCTCTCTACTGACACTTGTCACTTGTGTCAATGTAACACTTGTCATGGCCGCCTGTCAGTTGCCCTTCCTCCTGCCGTTCGTGGAACTGTCATCTCTATGGCTCTTCAACTCTCGTTTGATCTCTTTGTCTTCCCAAGACACTTTCCCTAACTCACGCACTTCCTACCTTCCCCCTCGTCCTTCCCTTCACCTTCTCTTCTCGTCAAATCAAACGGAAGGGACAAGATTTTTGAGAGAGCTGAGAAAGGGCTGGGGATGCAGGGGTCACGGTGGCTGAGCTGGGGTGTCCTCGTCACCGAGGCAGTCTGACTTACAGGGAAGCTGTGGACACTGGTCGTCAAGGATGACTGACTGGTGTCCAGCCAGTCATCCTTCCTTCGCGAACTCGTTTTCTTTTTCGCTCTTCTGTGTGACGAGGGCGATGCACAGCCTGTTTGCGAGCCCAGTCTCTCTACTTACACATACGCTTATTTCTCTTCCGCCTTTTTTTATCTTAATCTTTAATTCTGACGATGATTCTTAAGGCGAGAGAAGCACAGGAAGGACGAAGGAGAGGAACAACAGTGCGGGGCGTGAACCCCCGTGACAACGTTATATTTCGTCCCGATCCTATGCCGCTTGAGAGAGAGAGAGAGAGAGAGAGAGAGAGAGAGAGAGAGAGAGAGAGACTGAACATACTAGAGACACTGAGATATATAAATTCCAGGAAAGACACTAGAAATAAATGAATTTGCTTTACCAATACTACAATAAGAAAATGAAAAAAAGAAATCTGTCAACAGCGTGATGCGCGTGCGTGCTGACTGGCACCGACGAACCCTTGCCCCAGCCTCTCGAGTCGTCTTTGATGTCCTACAATATTATTCTAACTGGCAGGGATGATGCCTCTCCACCGACCTTTTTACTTAAGTATTTACGCGTTCCCGGCCTGGAGTGTCACGGAGGAGCTCACCCACGCTCAACACTCACCCACACTCAACACTCAGCCGCCATCAACACTCAGCAGCCTTCATCACTCAGCCGCTATCAACGCTCAGTCGCCATCAACACAGCCTATAAGTAGCGGAACAGGGGTGGGGTACGGGCGGCCGGCCTTAGCTACTTGTAACCAGAGGAATTCCTCGAGACCACCTGAGACAGACGCATCGTTCGGAGGGGAAATACTCGGAGAATATTCATCCATAGAAGCAGGGGTTTGCATGAAGATGGGACGGGGTCAGAATGTGGGACGGAGGTCAGGAGTGACATGTTTGCTGCCATCTCACCGGAACAGGACCCTCCCACCAAGAGGGGTTCACCCTCCTAGTGACTAGTACTAGGCATCATACCAGGAATTATCATCCCTCATATCATTAATCAATCTCCCTTGATCGCCTCGGTCTATGATCTTGGTGCACCTTGAGCACAGGTTTCAAAAAGAATCTTACTGACATCTTAGGAAGGATAATTTAATGCTGGTGAATTCTGGGAAGGTGCACATCATTTCTTAAAGATTCGAGACTGTTCCCACGGAGCATTATGCTGCCGATTCCTCTCCTCTACAGATCACACAAGGTGTATATTAAGAAATCTTCAAAGTCGTGTGCTGGAGGACCGTCAGTGACATTCTTAGTAAGGTGGAGGGGCGGGTCACCTGACCTGACGTTACAACACCAACAATTTCATGTTTCTCAGGTCAACGTTGTGGTCTGGGTTACTGAGGAGAAGTGACTTCCAGTTTTGTCGTTTCTGTTCACTTTAATTGTATCCCTGACAATGGCCTCAAACACAGGCGAAAGCTTATTCCGTTTTCCTTCAAAATTTCTCGCATAATTACTTCCTGTGTCTGTGGGAATAACAACATAGATCAATTTCTGCTCCAAAGTGTTTTAATGACGCTTTGGTCTGGCGATCATCTGAATTTCTGCTTTGCGTTCCCGTGATGCACACTAAATCTACTGTCAGCTAAACAACAGTTGACTTTATCCAACTCGGTATTTCATATCGAGTCAATTTTGGCCACATCTTTCCCAAATACCAGCAAGGCTGAATGCTCCGTGTACAACATTAATTTAGTTTCCTGTGATCTTCCTGTTATTAACATGTAACGACAGTAACGCTGGACCCAGATACTGCCTTGAGGGACGACATGCGTTACCTTACCGGCCTCAGACTGTGTACCATTCATGACTAATTTGTTCTGTGCAAATTAACCACATCCGGCTCAGGACATCATTAGTGGGGTCCATGAAACGTAGCTTAGACAGTAGAAAATAATGATCTAGTGTTGAATATTTGATTTTTGTCGATAGGCTATAAACTCCCACAAATATTATCGTGATCGATTTTCTGTATAATGTGATCTGTCAAGTGATGCTGGTAAGTGTATGCAAAGTAACTTCCTGAATACTGATAGTTAGTCCCTGAGTAATCCATTGTTGCAGGTTATTATCATCGTTATCCACCTGATCATAACTTGGAAGACAGACATCTTCCAGTCTCCTCTTACTATCTTTGTCTTTTTTTTTCAGATTTCTTACACTGTCTATAAAACTGAAGTTTCCTGTCATCGTCACAAGCTCTAAATCACGCGGACATTAGTAATAGAAAACGGACTATGTTATCTAGTACGTTTTCTTTAAAGATCTTGAGGGTATCCTACTCTAAATAATATTTTGTTTAGTATACTTCTAACTGAAGTATACTAGCAAAATATTATTTAGAGTAGGATGCCCTTAAGACCTTCAGTTAACTAAAGGTTACCAATGTTTTTTATGAACTTATTCCACCGAAGATAAATGAATACTGAGCTTCTAAAAAATTAGTAGTGTTAATGTTCTTTAATGGTAGTTTGAAACTAACATCTAACATAAGAGGAGACCACTAAAAATAACACAATCCTGGTTTAGTATCGCTCACATGTTTAACATAACTAAGCACAACTTATCCCTAGTAACGTAAAACATAACACAGCTAACACTAGTTTAATATAGTTAATATGAGCTTGAAACAGCTGACTAAAGTTTAAAATATCTAATTAAAAAAATTAATAGACGATGCTAACAAGAATTTAATATCGTCAAAAGAAGCCTGTTTACCTTACTAATATGTTATTGGCAGTCAAGGGTTAAGGTCGTTCACAATTACCCAATTTTAGATAGGAAGAGTTTAATACCACTAAAACGTGTTCAGCGCAGCTAACTGGAGTTTAACGCTGCTAACAAGGGTTTAACGCCGCTAACTACAGTTTAATGCCAAAAAATAGAAGTTAAAAGCTGCTAACTACAGTTAAACGCCGCTAACTGGAGTCTAGCATCACTAACAATAGTTAAAAGCCTCTAATATGAGATTAACACAGCCAAAAATATATTAACCTGGCTAGGGAGAGGTTGGCATTGGTAACAAGGAGAGTAAATAGCGGCGGGAGAGGAAGATATCGCCTCATAACTCCTGGATGGGAAAATAATGAGTGTGGTCCGGGAGTGAGGGCTCCATCAGCAGCAGCATCTCTGCTCATCACACCACAACGCCACAATTTACTGCCGTTTGCGTCCGAACCCCTCATCATGGTTTCGAACATTATAAATATTTCATTAAATATTAAAATAATATCTAAATGATGATAAATATTAACTATCGTACTATCTTATATACATATAGAAAAATATATTAATGAGAACTTCAATCGAAATTTCTCAAAATGTGAACAACAATGTTTCGAAGTCAGAGTCACAATGGGAGAGACGGGGAAGTGAGTGTCCGATTCCCGGCGATCGGCGTAATTGGATTTGGCTTTGGACAATAGTTGGCGTGTTGTGACCCCCGACCATCGCCAATTCGTCACATTGGGATGGAAGAAACACGACGCCATGAGCCAATAAGATCGATAATTGCAAAGAATAACACGGATACACCATTCGAAGAGGAAAAGTGGCTTGGCAGTCTTTTGACGCCAACGAAATGAATTGGCGACTGTATGACCTGTGGACGAAAACAAATGCTACCTAACGGCTGCCGTGGCCGACTGAACACAAAGGAATAGATTATTTTCGACTCTTCCCGCCTCCTGTCATGTGTGCCAGGGAAGCAAGAACAACTCTGAGGTGAAATAAGTCGGCCGTTATAAGGGCAAAGTTAAGGCAAGAGAGATGGGCGTCGAAAGATGTGACTAAAGAGATGCGTATCAATTGGGGTCCATGATGGGAGGTGACCCAGCCAAATAAACGGACAAATCAGGAATTATCACTTGGGTCGGTTGGGAGGGAGGGGCAGGCTTCCCCGGGGTCCTCCCCTACGGCAGCAGCCGGGGGGGGGGGAGTAGATCACTGCTGTGGAAGGTAGACTATACAGCTATGGGTGAAAAGACTACTGTCATGGAGGGTAAACTGCAGCCAAGGAGGACATCCAGTGAGCGTAGACTACTGTCGTAGCGGGTAAACTGTAGCCAGGGAGTGTAGAATGAATCCATGAAAGATGCGCTACGGTCTGGGAAGGTAGCCAACAGCATGGGAGGGTAGACTACAGCTAGGGAGGGTAGACTACAGGCAGGGAGGGTAGACTACAGCCAGGAAGGGTAGACTACAGGCAGGGAGGGTAGACTACAGGCAGGGAGGGTAGACTACAAGCAGGGAGGGTAGACTACAGCCAGGAAGAGTAGACTATAGGCAGGGAGGGTAGACTACAGCCAGGAAGAGTAGACTACAGCCAGGAAGGGTAGACTACAGGCAGGGAGGGTAGACTACAGGCAGGGAGGGTAGACTACAGCCAGGAAGGGTAGACTACAGGCAGGGAGGGTAGACTACA
>JAYMFT010311585.1:0-10114 GCA_038088735.1 Panulirus argus | reverse complement strand
TGCATATGTGTGCATGTATGTATATATGTGTGCATGCGGGGGGATGGGGTATTTTTCTTCGTCTGTTTCCTGGCGCTGCCTCGCTGACGCGGGAAACAGCGATCAAGTATAATAAAAATAATAATAAATATATATATATATTATATCCCTGGGGATAAGGAGAAAGAATACTCCCACATATTCCCTGTGTGTCATAGAAGGTGACTAAAATGGTGGGAGTGGGGAGGATGGAAATCCTCCCCTCCTGTTTGAGTTTTCCAAAAGATGAAAAGATAGGACAGAAAGATTACTTCAGTACACAATTGTGATATGTATTGACTTAAAAATACAGGTACAGTAGGTGTGAGCTTCACAGCTTACCAGCACCCATAGCTAAGAATTCATATGTTTTTCACTGTGTGCAGGTTGGTGTATACACACCAAAGGGTCGTCGCCGTGATCGAGGCCGTGGTATTGCACCTCGCCCAGCACGTAGTGTATCCACTCACTACATAACTGAGCATCGTGTCCGCCCTATAGGATTGTCTAAGAGTGATGACGAAATTCTTAATCGTGGATCTGATTCCCTGGATGAGGATGACTACATTGAGGATTATATAGAAGGTCAGAAAGCTAAGGAACTATCTGCTGACTTAGACACTGTTCATATGCACAGTGATGATTATTTCAGGGATGCTGAAAAAGAGAAGAAAAGTACAAAAAAGAAGAAGAACAAGTTAAAAGAGCGAGTAGAGCTTAGTAAATCTCAAGCCATCCCCTCTAAACTGCCTTTACGACCTTTAGAACTGCGAAGTCCTCCGGGCACAGCCCCTCTACCCATTAAATTCAGCAAGAAAACTCCCATTGCAGAAAAAAGTCCCTCCAGTTGGTTTAGTCCACCAAGACAAAAGGATCTGAACCTCCCTATAAAGAAAAGTCTGAGTAAGGAACGACTAGGATTGAGTAGAAATACACCACCCTCTGAAAGTCACACCAGTCTCAATGCATCAATGGAGGTGCTTCTTGACAGCTCTTCCCATAGGGATATTAAAGCCTGTTTTATTCCCCCTGGAGTGAATGTGAAATACTCCAGTATTGAAAGTGTTGTGACAGGTAGTACTATGTCAAGCCTTGAAAGTTTGCGAAGTTCTATGAGTGATGGTAGCAAAAGCACAGCCAGTAATGAGTCTGCAATGAGTAGTTATAAGAGTTCGTCCCTGGGGAGTGACTCATCCCTCCTATCCCGTCCTGCCCTTAACCTCAGTGCACCCCACCGATCACTAATCCAGTCAGCAAAGTTTCAGATTCTTTCACCCATTTCGGATAAGTCTCAGGAACCATCATCTGAGAATGGATGCCTCTCCCAAAAGAGTTCTCCACAAGATTTGGCTGAATTACACTCTGCTATGGCACGTCAAAAGACTCCACTGCAATCCAGAAATATCCAAGAGGACTTCCGCAACATTCATCACATTCTTCCAGGGCCTCCAAGAGAAGGTGATGTCCAAGGATCAGACAGTGGTATTAGTATTGAGTATGGTCTCCATGTAAACAGAAAGCATGAAGCTCCCTACAGCGATTTACCATTTGACATGCCAAAACTTCGTCGACGATTGGCTGCAG
The DNA here is from genome assembly GCA_038088735.1 of Panulirus argus. Lineage (NCBI taxonomy): Eukaryota > Metazoa > Arthropoda > Malacostraca > Decapoda > Palinuridae > Panulirus > Panulirus argus. The sequence continues at coordinate 8,512 of JAYMFT010311585.1, read as the reverse complement.
CCAAAATAGGGAAGGCAAGTTTATCAAGCAGCAACTCCTCAATTTCTTCCAGTGGTGCCACAAGTGAAGGAAACCAGCGACTAAGTCTTCCTCCAAGCTTCCAGCCCACAGTCAACCCTGCCGTCTCCAGATTACAAGTAAGTAGACATTATTGACAAGCTTGACATTATCCTTATTCTTCACCCTTTGGACATGTATTTTGACTACAAGGCCAGCTTTCTAAAAATGTTCTGTCACAGTGAGAAAAGGAAATTGTGTATATCTGACATTTTTCATTACTTTTTCTGTGTGAAAAGATGCAAAGTTTTCATATCTGGCTCAGAATTTGGTCACCATCATTGTTTTGTGGTGAAGGATGAGGTTTTTATCAAATAATTTTGGAAAATATATGTAAATACATTGTATAATAAATTACAAAATTACTAGTCTACTTTATCCCAATAAGGCAAAAACAAATATTAAGAAGCAAAAACCTGTGATTGGGTTATTGCTATTATTCCATGAAAAATTGCTATGCCAAAGATAAACTGAGTCACTGTAAAACTTTATTCTATTTGTCTGTATCTCAGATGCCCGTTCCCTCTAGGAGCTCCCTGAAGTGGGTGGCCACTGCAAAATAATCTTAATAATAACTGGTGAACTCCACTACCACTACTTATCCTTTAGAGCCTTGTTCTTAACGGGCCAGTGACAGAGGGCATCTCAAGCACAGTGTTTACAGAGGTTCATACCTAATTTTCTTATTGACTACTACCAAATGTTTCAACCTACTACTTCTACCTAATGTTCCTACCAACTACTTCTACCTTATGTTTCTACCTAATACTCCCACGTAATATTCCTACCTACTTTTACTGTCTATTGCTTTTAAGATTTTGCCCAAAGGCAAGACTAGTGCATAGTAATTAACACAGGAAAATCTAGAGCTATGAAGAATGAGTTGTGTGAGTTAAATGTTGTGTGTGATAAGGAAAAATTGTATGTTTGTGGACTGAATGCCAGCAGTCCACAAGTACGTTAGGCAGAAAGAAAAGACAGCTACCTGGGTCAGAGGAGTGTTACTTCACAGCCATTGAAGTGCTGGTTCACACCAAAGCTGTCATTAACCCTCCTAATACCCAGACAGGTAGTACCAGTAATATACCTCCCAGATTGGTGGCTGCCAACTACCTACCTACTAACTACTATTAAGAACACAATTAAACTCCTCAGGAAGTACTGCTGGGTAAAACAGCACAGTGGTCCCTCAAACAACACCAGTTTTAGAACAAAGAAAACAGCCTTTAGTTAGTCAGTCAGTCATGGCTTCCTACTGTCTGCAAGGCCAAACGCTCTGTCTCCCCCCTATCAGTGTTGTCAGGCATGACAGGGAGGGACTTTTTTATAATGCTGTGTATATTGTATAGAAATATAAATGTATATCCCTTTTTGTTGATACAGTACTGCATGTTATTTTGAGTTTCAATGTACAGATAACCTTAAGATCATCATCCCTTCACCAGAGGACTTTGGCATCCCTCTGAGTCAGGCTTCATAAACAGTAAAGAAAAAAGTGCAGTATTGCCACCAGTGAGGAGTACCTTGACTTCCATGATACCAAGTAGTATATCCATCTAGAAGGCTTCACTTCCTCAGAAGTGTTTAGCCCTTGTGTGGTGTTCAGGGTGCTGGAAATAAAAAGTAAGTTGTGTCACTTAAATATGGCTTCATACATAGGATGCTTAGTTAAACAAAAAATGAAAGTAACAAGTTTCCCACATATGTATAACAAAAGGGGTGAAACTTTATCCTTTACTTTAGTGGCAGATTGTTAGTGCAGGACGCTGGAATTTTATCAGAGAATTTGGGGCCTACTTTTATTTTTTTCATTTCTCAAATGTCAGGGCACACAGATTTGACACATGATAGTATTAGGGTGGACTCTGGACTTGTAGTAACACTTTCCATCGATAGCCTGTAGCTGCTCTTCTATCTAAATGAAGGGAGTACTATTCAGAGAGATTAAGTTACTCCCCTCTCAGGAAAAGGAGTGATATTCAAGTCCCTGCCAAGCTAAGAACTCTTTTTAACCCTTAAACAGTGGGCATAGTCTGGAAAATCTATCACTATATACACCAAGAAACGAAAAACATTGCTTTACAAAATGATAGATTATTGTTTACCACTCGTCACAAATATAATTTTTTTTTCCAGAAATGATTATTAGTTTTATGTAATTTAGTGATGGAGACCAAATTCATCAGGTTGATCTTAAGCATTCAACTAAATGGAAGAGACCTGGTTTACATATAGGCTTACTTGACAGAATGTTATTCAGTTTTGTATAAACATGTGGAGAGACATGGTTGCAATGTCTTAGTTAGGCCCTAAGCTAAGTTAATCCCTGTACTGGTAGGATGGCAAAATAGTTCATACTGTCTGCCATGGCAGATTTCGGAGGTTCGTAGTGGCACTTCCTCGTCCAACTCCAGTGACTGGGATACTAGGTCATCAGCAGAGAGTAGCGATGATCAAGGCACACCAAAACTCAGAAGCAAAGGTGGGTAAAAAGGTTTTGCAGATTTTCAGTTTAAATTTGATTTGCAAAATTTGCTAGTGTTAATTTAAAGAAATTTTCTGGTTATGTATAGTAAAATCTCATCATATACTTAATATTCTTAGTTGGTTGCAGTACAGTACTTCTCTGTGTTATGAATACTGCTGATGGCAAAATATTTAAAATTCTTTATGGGATACTTGTGAAAGATGAAGTTTGGCAAGGCAACTGAAGTGGATGGGATTACAGTTGAATTTTTCAAGAAGGGAAGAGACTTCGTTAATTGGTTACTTAGGATTTTTAATGTACGTATTGCTCAAGTTGAGGTGCCTGAGGATTAGCAGAATGCCTGTGTTGTGCCATTGTATAAAGGCAAGGTGGACAAAAGAAAGAGCTTGAATGGCAGAGGTATAATTTTGGCGAGTATACCTGGTAATTTGTATAGAAGAGTAGTAATTAAGAGAGTGGTGGCACGCATAGAGCATTAGATTAGGGAGGAACAGTGTGGCTTATGGGGTGGTAGAGGATATGTGGATCAGGTATTTGTTTTGAAGAATCCACGTGAGAGATACTTACAGAAGGATTTGTTTGTGGATTTATGGATCTGTAGAAAGTATCTAATAAAATAGGTTTTTAGATATGCTTTGTGGAAGGTATAATAAATATTTGGTGTAAAAGGAAAGTTACATGAAGCAGTGAGTTTTTATCAAGTGAGTAAGGCATGTGTGCAAGTAGTAAGAGAGGAGGGTGAGTGGTTTCAGGGTTAGGTGGGTTTGTAGCAGGGTTTTGTCATTTCATCATTAGTTTCTTTTTTGGGTTAGTCGTCATTCCATTAATGATAATCAGTTGGTGGTACACTATGCATGGCCCCTTCCCCTGAAACCCATGCTGTTTTATTGTTAGTTTCTCTCTGCATGTATTTTCCATTTCCTTTGATTATCTTTATCAGAAAGTTATAGACCCTGCTTTTTAGTTATACAGGCCCTGTCATTTTTCATATTTTCTTTTCCCAAAAACAGGCACAAAATTTGCCATCTTATGCTTTACTCTCTTGATATTGGTTCCATTTCTTTGGAGTTTCTGACACTCCTTGAGGTCTGTTAAGTGTTTCTTCACACTTCTTGAGTATGTAGGATGAGACAGCATCAACAACATGTGCCTAATATGAATGTGTGTGTGTGTGTGTGTTTTCATAAATTTTAGGAGTTTTTTTGATGTTATAGATGAAATTTGACCACATAATATTTGTTATGATATTTTTGCGTTGGTCCAAAAATATGTCCTTGCATTGTTTCTGTGGGCAGAGTTTTTCTTTTTTCCACATCTCAGAAAAGATTGTCAAGTTGTAGCTATACAAAGCTAGACCATAACCATTTATTCAATTTTTGCTGTCTCCTGCTACATTTCTGACAAAAGTATTTGTAAATTTTACAGATGCCATTCATAATCGAGGAAAAAGTGGACTGGCATTGGATTTAGGATGTGCAGCGATGGCCATAAAAGGGGAAAAGGTTGATGTAAAACTTCCTTTAATGAAGCAAGGGTAAGTCAGGATTCCTGTTAGGTATAACCACTTGTAGACTGAAGATTTGGTGAGCTTGTTGTAACTCCTGTGTTCGTAATCTTTCGTAAACTTCCTACATGCAGGTAGACTTGTGTTAGCTAAGATGAATGTAAAATTGCTTTTAGACTTGGCCTACAGAACATAAATAAACATAATATACATGGGACATTACATGTAAATCAGGATATTGTTCTTTTCATGTTACATATATATTCATTATTATTTTAAAACAACTTCAGGACCCCTCTTCTGGGGCTCCTGCAGTTTCCAGGCTGTTCTCCTTGCAGGAACAGAAAGATGATGGACTCCTATGAAACAAGATGGTTATTGATCAGACTGTTCTCCTCTCCATCCATTGGTGATTACACAGCCTCACCAATGGTGACTTATCACTCATATTGTAACCAATTGCTGGTGGAGTGTCTGGTAACACCTGTTTCTATTATTATACAAACCCAGAACCCCATTAATTAATTGGGGATCTTGCAGCTTTGAGGATTTACTCCACACAGGAGCAGGGGAATGATGGACTCCTTTGGCAATGACAGTGATACAGCATTATTGAAGGTGACATCGTTTAACACACACCCTATTTACATATTTAACACCTGCACAATAAAATACTTCCAGTACAATCTCCCCTTAAAATGCTTGGCACTTAGTTCTTTGAAACAATACTAGCCTCTTCCCACCCAGATTTAAACCCCTACTTCATGTGTCCCAAAAGAAGGCAGCATAATTGAAGTTCACATAAAGAGAACCAGTAATTTATTAGCGATGTGTTCCGGGACCTGCCGAACCTCCCTATAAAAAGCTTAACACTTTCATAACAAATCCAATGAAAAATTGTCTAACAAAATAAAAGAATCATATGACATTATTAAAAAGACTTTAAAGAAATGATAAGTATATACTTGAATATGCTCATCATTAACAGAAAAATTTAACTGCTTGAGAAATTGGTGCATGTCTGGTGGATACCAGTGGAGTTTCATCCACAGGCCACATTCTGAGAAACTTTCCATTTTTCCTTACTCAGTGCCTGGTACCTAACTCGATATCTAATGTATTTCACTTTTGTCAGTGAAGTATTTTAAATATATATGTTACAACAGTGAGATGCGTAGGCATTATAAAAGTATTTTAAGTATTTATTTTTTCTAAATTAGGTTAATACAGTAATATCAAGCTTTTGGATGGAGAAATGCTTTGAAATTTTCAAGTTGTAAAGGGCATGTTGTTGAAAGCTGTTAAGATGCAAAATAGCCTTTGAAGTGGATCATTTTCTCATATTTTAATAAGGTAGTAATCTGAATAAAGTGGTATTACCAGACTCCTCCTGCTTGAGGTTTCACTGGGAGTGGAAAGTATTAGATGTTAAGTTTCACTGCGGTCTTTCTCCTACAGCTGGTATCATGGCGCCTTAAGCAGAACAGAGGCAGAGGCTACACTGAGGTCTTGTTCTGAAGGCAGCTACTTGGTGCGCTCTCTCGACATCTCACGGCATGAATACTCTCTTGGTCTGAAGTAAGTTTTTCATTACTTACAAGGAGTTTAAGATAAGCAAGAAATGAAAGGTGTGTGTAGGGAAAATTTTTTCTCTAACTAACATCTTAAATTCCCTTCTTATTTTGGACTATACCCATGTGCCTTTTGGTAGAAATTAGTTATGCAAAACTGGGGACCTGCAAATTAAGAGAAAGGATACATTTCCCTGGGGATACACTTGCCATCCAGCTGTCTTTGAGAGGGAGGGAGGGAAAGCATGGGTCAAAGTATGTAGGTAGATTTATTTTGTAGATAATATCACTCTGTACATCTAGCATACAGCGAACCTTCTGGGCTGTGTAATAAAGCTGAAAAGCTACTGCATGTAGTTACCTAGGAGTAGTATAAGCATCTGATTTTATACTCTCCTACAGAGATATTTGCTATGGCTGGTTGAATAATTAATTGAGTATTCAAAACTGTCTGCTGCATCAACTGTGGTCATTAGTGGTGTACTGGGAGTCCCAGCCTTATGAGCTGGTTACATTCCTGGACCCTTGTCTGTAAGTAGGAAAATATAAGGTGATGATAATTTGCATAAAATTAGGGAAAATACTTGTAATAATGTAATAAATGTTGTATTCTGAAATAAATAATAGTTAATAAAACATCATATTAAGCAAAATTTAAGTAGTTCTTTGGTTCTTCAATATGACTGATCGTGTATATGTTGGACTTAGAATTAAATGATACTTTATGGAGCTTGTTTGTATGTATGAGCATTGTATGCTAGATGCTTATAAGTCAGGAACTCCCAGTATATCCTTTGTAAAATGTATGATAAACAGATTAATTATTCATGTATAGTTTCGTATGTAATAGTGAAATACTTTGAAAATATACTGTCTTGTAAAATACTTTAGTTTCCCCACTGGAAACCAAATAGATTTTACACACCAGAATTTCTCACAATCCACCATTGAATTCATAGGGAGGGGTGGGAATTATGTTTTTGATCTTCAGATACTAATATATGCTTCACATAATGAAGGTGGGTTTCCTGCCATTAACTGCTCAAGTCAGTCTTGTGCGCCAAGTTCTCACACCTGTTAGAACCACTTTTGTTTGTTGGCTTGAGTGAACACTTGTCACCAAGATGCTTACAGTTTGTTGTTTCTGGTCAGTCGCTGTTCTTGTCAAAATTTGAAGAGCAAACACTTTCACTGCTGTTGTTTCTGGTCAGACGCTGATCTTGTCAAAATTTGAAGAGCAAACACTTTCTTATCTTGGGCACCATATTGCAATATGGGATAGGAACACAAGTTTCAAAGCAGGTAGTCACTGCTGTCTTTGCCTGTTGATCAGCTCATTCCTGCCAATATGAGATGTAGAAGTAGATGTTGGCTTGTTGCTCCAAGTTTTCAGTTTTACTGAGGGTAATCTGGGGGACTGTCACAATGCTTCATTTCTCAGTGTTGTCTTGCTAGTTTAATGGTGTGGAGGAGTCTCTTTCACTGCTCATGCAAAGCTTAGTTCAGGCTTATAGTGCCTCTGGTATACCAGTTTCCTTGACTCAGTAAAGATAGTTTTTCTTTAGTCTTTAAGGACCACTTTGTAGCTGTGCTTGCTGGAAGGGATAAACACGATATTGAATAAAATGGATGAATATTCTTCCACTAAGTTAGATAAACACATACCTAGCATAGGCTAAGGTGTGCATACATACATAGGATCCTAGTAAAGACATGGTACATATGTACAAGGTTAAGAGATGGGACAACACATGTGAAAAACTCTCCCCATAATACATATAGTAATTACATGACAAGATTAATATTGGTATGCTTTGATCCCAATTGCATTTTCTGTCTTTATTTATTACATCGACTTCTAAATACTACATATGCTTATTTTCATAATATTTGCCTTGTTTTTCTTTTACTCCACAGGTCTGCTCGTGGATATATGCACCTTCGAATACAGTTCGACTGTAAGACTGGTCAGTACATGCTGGGAAGGGGTACCAAGCAGTTTCCTTCAGTGCCCCATATGATCCAACACTACAGCATTTTCAGGTTACCAATAAAGGGTGCTGAACATATGGTCCTGCTGCATCCTGTGATTCATGAGACTCTTTAGTGAAGCTTGGAAAAGAATACGTGTTGTCAGATTCATCGAAGCTCATTTAAAGATTCTTATTTAGAATCTGCCACATAATCAGTGGTCAGCCTTGGAATACTTGTTATAGAGAATGCCTCATTTATGGATGAGAAAATAATGCATTATGAGCTTACAGCCAAGGTTGAGTGTTGCTGATTGTGTTGTAGTTTCCTTGTAAAACCCAGTTGCCAATCTATTGCCAAACATTTAGCATCTTCCATAATTCCTAATAATCTTTCTTGTGCATATGGGGGTGAAATACTCGGTGACAGATTCTTTTTTCTCTTTTGAGTAAGTTTTTAGAAATCCTAAGCGAAATCTACACTCATCTTAACAGGTCAAATAACAAATCTTTTAGATTCAGCAGCTTGTCAGTATACAGGAATGAAGGTGGAGGGGCAACTGCTGCACCAGAATGGTTTGTTTTACTTGGAAGTTGTACAATTTTCATCTATTTGATAGAAAACGTTTTTCATCTGTCCAGTAGAAGAGAGCATTCTGATGCCAATACATAGAGTATGATCTAGTACAAATTGCCTGGATATATTGTGTGCTTGGCAACACCTTATGACTTTCTACAATGAACTTTATATCGTGAGGAAATTTAGCTAACAGACTATATTAGATTGTTAAATTGATTCAAAATCTATAAGGCACAGTTTTTGCAGAAAAAGATATATATATATATATATATATATATATATATATATATATTTATTATACTTGATCGCTGTTTCCCGCATCAGCGAGGTAGCGCCAGGAAA
>JAYMFT010311574.1:0-10115 GCA_038088735.1 Panulirus argus | reverse complement strand
GCAAACCCCCCCCCCCCCAATTCCCCAGCCGTGGGCTCAGAAATGGATCAGGACCATAGGAGGCCCCCCCCCCCTACTGTGCTCATGAATTTGGCTATGGGTTGTCGGGAGAACCGACTGTGCTCAGACACGAGTCGGAGAGGAAACGAAACCTCACCCACACACACACACACACACACTGATACGACCACACACCTGGCTGGCTGCCTTCCCTCTCTCCAGCCGAACACTTTGGATGCCGGTTTCTCTTTGTTCTTCATCGCCAACATTTAACATTTTCGATCTTGTCTTCTTTTAAGATATTTTTTTTTTTCCTCTACTACTCTGTGCCAAAGTATTATCGTCCGTCCTTCCCCTAACCTTTGACCTGTGCTGAACTCTGACCCAGTCACCCTAGCCGTCCGTAATCTCTTTATCAGGTGGTTTGCCCTGTACAGACCTGTACATTCCCGTCCCTTCATTCCTCAATCAGTTTTCTATTGGAGTCCAGTTTGAAGTACGTTTTGCAAGCCGTACTCGCGAGGGGAGAGGTAGGGGAAAGAGAGGGAAAAGCCTTATTGGCATTTATAGCAGGAATACACGGGCAGGGCAGAGAGCATACGACCTGATGACGGTTTCTGAACGAGGTTATGTGCTAGAGGTGGTCCGTAGTGGTCTCCAACAGACCCAGTACAGACAGGATAGTAAAACAGGCCACCTGCTTGAGTATTTTATTCCAATTACGTCGTGTTGACGATCACCGTCGAATGCGTTTACCGTCTTCCTGGATGAGTCTCCTGATGTGGCATCAGTAGGTTCCGTATTCCCCGGGTGGGGTGACGCCCTTCACGTTGCACTTTATCAATGTGAAGCCTTTCGTTCTCTGGGCTCCCGGGCGTTGCTCTCTGGCCAACGGGATCCCCCTTTGCGCCACCAGCACTGAGTCAGCACTGATAGCATTAAAGTTAGTGAGTGAAGTGAAAGTGTTTTTAAGTTATCATCGAAGAGACTCCGCTCCCGAGGGGAGAATTGGCTTGGTTTTTGTGTTAACTGTCTCTCAGTGGCTTGTGTCTCCCCTCCAGTGGCTTGGTTCTCTCCTCCTGTGGCTTGGTTCTCTCCTCCTGTGGCTTGGTTCTCTCCTCCAGTAGCTTGGTTCTCTCTCCCTATGGCTTGGTTCTCTCCTCCTTTGGCCTGGTCTCCTCCTGTGGCCTGGTCTCTCTTCCTGTGGCTTGGTTCTCTCCTCCTTTGACCTGGTCTCCTTCTGTAGCTTGGTTCTCTCTTCCTGTGGCCTGGTCTCCTCCTGTGGCTTGGTTCTGTCTTCCATGGCTTGGTTCTCTCCTCCTGTGGCCTGGTGGTGGCTTGGTTCTTTCCTCCTGTAGCCTCCCTCTCCCTTTGGCTTGGTCCTTAGCAGTGGTAATAATCGTGTTACCCTTGTGTGAAAGCTTTCGAACCCTGGTCTCTTCGATTTACGGTGGAGACCAGAAGTGCCGGGCGTGGTCATCAGGAAGTTGTGGCCTTTGCTGCCGGCCGACTGACTGACTGACTCCTCCTCGAGGGACATCTGGCGCCCGGTAATGACGCGTTCTTGCAGGCGATCGTAAGATTCCTTTTTCTTGGGCAGATGGGACGAGGGTGATTCACGCACACACTCCACGGGCCCCTTCCTCTCCAGAGACTCTTCAAGCATTTTTCCAAACATTGATTTGCATTTATATTGAATTTTCTTTCGCCGTGTCTTTCCGCCGAGCCGGTCGTGAAGTTGTCCGGAGGCGTTGCCGGTAATATTCACTTCTTATCATCGTATCATTAACGTATTCAGTGAGCAGGCGCGAGGCTTAAGGTATGGACACCACAAGTTACGGTCTCGAGACCCTGTGATAGTTTTCGTCTTAGTATTATTAGTTATTTTCGGTTTGAGGTGGAGGATCCGAGCGTAAGGCAGTGAGATTTTAAGTCGCAATTTCCATGTGGGTCGGAGGCGATCTAGTGGTCTGGATTAGCGACCTCAGATGTTGTTTATGTATCCCAGGTGTTGTAAAAGTCTTGAAGGTAATTCCAGTCGACAGTCGAGACTGGGTTTCTTGCTTACCCAAGCCATGTCGACGTGTCAGTTATTATATTTTTTCTGTATAATGAAATTTCTGAAGTTCCCTTCCAACGGGGAGACGCCATCACGGCCCAAAATTAGACTAATTACTCGGTAATCAGGTGACCTTAAGTGCTATACTTTATTTTTTCCTTCTCATTATATTGAAGCTTCGTCTGCTGGTTGCCAGGGCTGGGGCGCCTTGCCCCCCTTCCCCTTATCTTGATAACCATGTACCATGGAAGGACTGCCTCACCTAGTGTCACACCTTAAGATAAGATAAGATAAGCATCTGACTGGATTTACCTTAACGAGGCTTGCGATACTAACCTGTCTGTCTTGATATCCTTCGGCATCAGCTTGATATCCCCTCGACCCGCCCGTCTCCCGAGTTAAGCTTGTGCTGGCATGTAGTGTAGATGAGATGTTCCCTTACTGTCTGTAGTGGGCTGAAAGCTTTTTCTTCCCCATTGCTGATTCCTTGGCTTTGGTGTTGTTAATGAAGGTCCCATTATCACCCATAATTAGTCGTGATTGAGTTATGTATGGTTTGTTTTTGTTTCTTAGGCGTTTGTTACATTCTCAAGTTACTTGTAGCTCTAAATTAGTGGACGTGGGTGGGTGGGGTGGGGGTTACTTTAAATTTTCTTTAAAATTACTTTCAGCGTATTTTGGGGGCTTTAGTTTCAGTTGTATTGGGAGGTTATTTTTAACGTTTATTAAGTTACATTAAAAGTTTGGGAAGTTACTTTTTAACTTTTTTCTTGATGTATTTTAAGACTTTTTTTAAGAGGTTACTTTTATTTTTTTAGGGGATTACGATTACTTTTGTTGATGTTGTTGTTGTGGGGAAGTTACTTTTAACTCCTCTTGTGAAGGGAATTATTTTAACTGTTTCCCTTTCGACGTGATAGGGAGGGAGGAGGAGCTTGAGGTAAGGGGAAAGGGAAGAGGTAGAGTGGGTAAGGTAAGGGGGTCGTGGTTTATGGTAAAGGGAATGGGAAGTTTTAAAGTATATGAGAGAGAAAGGGAGAAGATTAAGGAAAGGTAAGAGGAACAGAAGGCAAGTAAAGGGTAAGGTAATAGGTAAGGAGAAAGAAGGTAAGGGAAGGGGAGCCAGACTCCGGCAGTTACCCTCTTGAGGGAAGAGTTAAGCAGCGTAGCAGACGATGTGGCCATAAAGAGCCCCACAGGGCCTTTGCGCCTGGCCCTTATCAGACCTTTAATGTCCCCGTGTTTGGCTCTCATCATTATCTGTTGTTTCCCACAGTCAGAGGGACGTCTGATGTCTCCCACAGTCAGAGGGACGTCTGATGTCTCCCACGGTCAGAGGGACGTCTGTTGTCTCCCACAGTCAGAGGGACGTCTGATGTCTCCCACAGTCAGAGGGACGTCTGATGTCTCCCACAGTCAGAGGGACGTCTGATGTCTCCCACTGTCAGAGGGACGTCTGATGTCTCCCACGGTCAGAGGGACGTCTGATGTCTCCCACTGTCAGAGGGACGTCTGATGTCTCCCACAGTCAGAGGGACGTCTGATGTCTCCCACAGCCAGACTGACGTCTGATGTCTCCCACAGTCAGAGGGACGTCTGATGTCTCCCACAGACAGAGGGACGTCTCTCCCCCTTTGGTGCTGTAAGCGCTGGGATCCATCTTGCTCTCAGTACCACGCGGTTCTCTACACTGACGCGTTCGTTTATATACTGAGAATTAGACTCTCTCTCTCTCTCTCTCTCTCTCGATCCGTCTATTTCTCTACCAATCAATCTCTATCCGCCTCGTTATCGGAAGGATTAGCGACGGCTGCGCGGTGAGCCAGCGGGGCTTCATTGATTGTCAGGCTTGACTACCAGTTAGTTCCTCGTGGCTGTTTTATATTCCATGGGTTGGCTCTGCCTGGCAGCCCTGCCCTCTATTGGCAGTATGTCGTCGTAAGTAAGCAAGCAAGCAAGCAGGCAAGTAAGTAAGTAAGTAAGTAAGCAAGTTAATGGGATGGCCTTGATTAGGGCCTTAGCTGCCCGTGCCGTCTCAGCTAACATAGAAAAAAAAAAGTAAGCAAGCAAGCAAGTTAATAAGTTAGTAAGTAAGTACCTTAGTAAGTAAGTAAGTAAGTAAGTCCCCCCCCCACTGTACAAACGTGTCAGTTAGTACATCCACTGTTGGTCTCTCCACTGATGGTGCATCAACTTTCCACACACCCTCTCTGTCAAGCCGTCCGTCCATCAATGCACCTTCCATTTTCGTCTACCTGTTGCCTGTCGTCTGTAGATCCTCTGGTTCTGTACATACCTGTGTGTGTGTGTGTGTGTGTTTGTACCATATTGTTCTTACCTGACTGAACCATGGGGAAATAGCACACGTGTAGAGCACAGGGTTCTTTCAAGTGAAGCCCAGATCTAATTAACGTGCAGGCAATCTCATTTTGCATGTTGATTTAAGCAGTTTGCCTTTCGTGAGTCTTGAGACGGCGCGGTGAAATGCGGATTGTGTCGGTTTTGGTTCCTTGGAGGCGTTGGCTAGGGTTGGCTAGGCGAGGGGGAAGGTGCCCCTGTCGGTCCCTCTGTCCTTAATCCTTCTCTCGGAGGAACACGAGGTACGTACGGGTCTTCTTGGATTGGGGACATGAGGCCGAGCTGTGTACGATGAGTTCCGTCGGGAGGACGATATGTAGGAGGAGGAGGAAGAGAAGGAGGAGGAAGAGGGGGAATGTCCTGTGAAGTTCAGGAGGCCTCACCCTCTCTGGTCCTTTGAAGCTGTCGAGTCCTGTAAGATGTTCGCTGTGTAGGGATGATGGATATGGTCCCTTGGTTCCCTTCACGCAGCCCTGCACACACTGGGGTTCCCTCCTCACTGCATCTCCCGTTTCCCTCCTAATATCCCCATTTTTCCCCTCTTCCCATTCTCGTTCATTTCTCCATTTTCTTTTACTGTTCTCTCCCTACCTCTTGCTCTCCTCGTCAGCCCTTCCCTGCCTCTTTCCCTTTATCCATCGTCTGTCATGTATCGACGCTCCCTTCCTTCTCCCTTCCTCCTTTCGACATGGATGATGGTGATTACTCGGTTCCCTGGGTAGCGAGATCCTTGTCCCAGGTTCCCCCTCAGCGCCTAGGTGCCTGGCCATGTCCGCTGGGCGAGACCATCAGGTCACGAAGTGCAATACTGTCGTGTGTTTGTGTCCGTGGGAAGTTTGCAAGACAAGTGAGGATCAGGTGTTTAGCGTTTTCAGTTTGGACGTTGCATGTGGGCCATGAGGGGGTGTTGTGAGGTGGTGAATCGGTGTTTGTAGTCTTGGAGACATGGGTAGTGTGTCGAAGGGGGAGAAAGTGTAACTCGTCCATGTCTCGGGAGTGTGGTTTCAGATGGGTGTAAAAACTTCGTGGGGTACAGTTTAAGGTCGGGCTGGAGGGGGATGGGCGTTGTTTAGTGCTTGAAAAAAGTCGCTGCAGCGTGAGTATCTCTTGCCATTGTTATGTTTGTTGAAGGAAGGAGGATGTTAGAGTACATGCTGCTGAAGGATGAGGCAGAGTTGGTCTTGTCACTTATGCTCGTGGGGTTGGTGGTGGGTTTGACGTGGAGCGATTTTCACACTCATGTTGCCCCGTCTCTTAACACACACACACACACACACACCATGTTTTTACCCGTATGTGTACACACACACTCACACACACATACACACTTACACACACGCACTAGCCCTAGTCAGGGGATCGAGAGCTGTTGCAAAGAATAGGGTGCCGAGCGTGTTGAGGCGAGACTGTATTGGAAATACTTTCGCTTCATTGTGCAGGTGAAGAATGTTTGTTGTTGCTTAAAAGCCGGTGAATGTTCTTAGTATTCAGTTTTGTGTGGTTTGTGGGTTTCTCACCAGTTTGTTTGCTGATGAATGGATATATATATAGCGGGCAAGAAGGGTTTTATTTAGGACAGAGTGGATGAATTGCTTGCAGAGGATAGTGGGAGAGTCTTATTTTCTTGCCCGGAAGCAGGTGTCGCGTAAGAGTGTAGGAGGAGTTTAGATTGCGTATGGCCTTTGAAATATATTGTATATGAATCCCTAATGTGGCTGGGGTTTTGATAGGTAGGAAGGACTGATCGTTGAGGGTTACGGGAAAGTCTAGGTTGGATCCATGTCTGTCCGGGGCTGAGAAGGCGACTCTAGGTTTTCCACAGGGATGCAGGCATTGTCTTACGAGCGAGGCAGTGTTCTGACTGTGTGATGTCGTGACGTGCGACTGCCGCTTTTCGTGTTGTGGTAAGAGCACTGCCCTGTAGCCGTTGAGGTCGTCTGAAAGCGAGAGACGAGAGACCTTCCCGACTGCCTGCCTGCAGGGAGTGAAGGGAGGTCGTGTGGGGAGAGACTCAAGGGTATGAGAAAGAAGTCCTTCCTGAAGGAGGAGGAGCACCACTTTAGAACTTGAGGACTTTGGTGGTGAAGCCACCTGAAAGGTTGAGTTGCCTTATTCTTTTGTCATTTCAGTGGAGGGTGTTCCTATGGTGATTTTGGCTTGAGAATTTTTAGGAAAAGAGTGTCATATGCTCTGCTAACGTTTATTGCCACTAGTGGTCTGCATTTTGGTGGTTGTGGCTAGTTATAAAGCCATCCAGGATGTATAGTGTAAGGTTTTTGTGTGCAGTGTGAGGTAGTGAAGTGAGAAGCCCCACTGTGCAGGTTAGAGTGGATTATTTTATGTGGATGTTGATGATAGCAATGATATGAGGCACGCCCATCGCTGATCCACACTAATCCAAAGCATTTGCCTAAACATCCTACCTATTGGCCCAAGACCCACACCTAAGGTCCCTGAGATAAACTGCTCATAAACCAACTGGATCCCTTCAGCATTCTGGACCCACACAACCAACCAACCAGACTTCCAGCCACAGACCTCGTGAAGCAAAGCATCTTGCCCACACTAAGCCACTCGCCATAATTACAGGCCATAGATCAGATCCAGACTCTGAACAACACCGTCACCTTCCTGATCATTGGAAAGGAAACACCAAGCTGGCAGCCCCTTCCTTAACACGACCATTCAGAAAATCAGCCACAAATCAACCACGTCTCTTCTCCGTCTTTGATTCGATTGACCTGAAGCCGAGGTCATGGTAAAGTGAAGAGCATTCACCCCTTTGGCTCGCAGCGTCTCCAGACCAGCTGAAGGAAAAAGATATTGTGGTCCCAGGGACTCGTATTCTGCCCACTTCTGCTGTTCCCTGATGCAGTTTACACTTTGAGTTTCTGACCTCCTTTCCAAATACGTATCTGCCGAAAGTGGAGACACATGCTTGGTCCCACACCCCAGCAGGAGCTTGCCGCTCTTCCAGGAATAAGATGAGACACCGTCAGGCTTCTAGCCACGTCTGTCGGACCTGAGGAACTGCGATGATCAGTTTACCGGACAGTTAGCACTAACAAGATTCCCGGGCCATCCTCGAACGAGCAATGGTTTGTCCACCATGACCGAGGCCGTACTTACTTCGATGAGTTGATCCCAGCTGCTCTGTGGGGAAGTGAGTCTGGACTGCTTATTATCCACACAGTCATTCCAGACCCTAGCTGCAGAAATGACACCGGGATCATGTTCGCCTGCGGAGCTCAGCTGGGCATCAAATAGCGTTCCAGACACCAGTTGCCTGGAGGGCCGGCAGCGGAAGACAAGAGAGCTGGAACGGCGGTGTGGGTCCTGGTGCCATCTGGTCCAACAGAACCGGGTTGCCTGCGCCGACTGGGAGTCGTCAGAACAGACGGACATTTGAGATCTTCCAGGACGTAGATTTCAGTATTTTCGTCATATTCCCTAAGTCCTTTACTGCTGGAATCCCGAAGAAGTAGATGAGGTCACACACCTTTAGACGGAAGATAAAGGTTCTCTGGTTAGCCATGGTACTGCTTCAATGCCCCATCCATTTTTACGTCCCCTAATCTTAAGGTAACACCGACGGCCATGGAACCCGAGGGCACACGGGCCAGAGTGCTGTCTCCCTGGTTGAGCAGCCTGGAATGATGTGTACTCTGACGGCAAGAAATGACACCAAACCAAGACAGATTACTACAGACAACCGCCAGGGAGTTGAGCCCAAACACAGGGCACGTAGACGAGTCAGGCAAGGGAAGACGTACCGATCCCGTAATAAGGTTACCTGCTGAAGGATAACGAGGTTGCCTGCTGAGCATGTCCGCTACGTTGCATCGCCGGAGGAAAACTCGGTTAATCAAGACGAAGTGGAGGCACGACACCCTCCCTGTTAAGACGGTGCGTCTTACTTGCCTCTCGTTACCGCTGACCAGCCGCCCAACGGCTGTTTATACCGTTGCTGTACAACGACGCTCTGGCAGCACCCGACTTCGCGTTATATAACGCCCTTGTCCCCACACACGTCTCCTAGATCTTTTCATCTGTTTGTTTTCGTTGAGGGTCAGGATGACTCGAATGAAAACCGTTTTCTCTTGTGCCTCTGTCGGAGGAAAATGGGAAGTTGCACCGATGAGGATTTTGACTGATAGTCAGTTCATGTATTTAAAAAAGTGTTTTATTTTTTTAAGTGATTTTTTTTTTATATTATTATTTCTTTCGTATCCGAAAATGTTCCCGCCAAACTTTTGCTCTTCATCTTGTTTCCTAAGGACCCAGGAAAGTAGGAAGGCAGTCGAGGTAGTAGACCCGAGTCGATATTTGTTAAATGTGAATTTATTATTATCCACGTAGTGTCAGCTCTAGCATCGAGGAAGATTGGCAAAGTAGAAGCGTACAGTGAAATTGTATTTGTAGCGACAAAACGAGTTTGTGTAGTGTCGAGGGAGGAAGGTACTTTATAGAGTTGTGTTTCGTGAAAGTGACCGTGACGGACCTTGAGCTGGACTCGGGTCCGTGAGTCCCTCACGGACCTCGAGTCTCAGTCTCCATGTCAGGCCCTCAGACGTGACAGTAGCCCAGACGGCGGGTCGTGAGAGCCAAGGTCTTCGGGTCACCTCCTCCTGACCATCTCTCTCTCTCTTTCTCTCTCTCTCTCTCTCTCTCTCGCAACACACACACACACATACTGAAACACACGAATTAGATGGAAGCGATATTACCTCCTTGCGCATAGGATTCGAACCCACTACCACATCGTGGTGGGCCAGCACGCTTCCATTGGACCGCTAGGCGACAGAGGCCTTCCATCTCAGACCAACCAATGGTCCAGGAGATCCCCAAGTCTCATACCGTGACCTGAGAGGGTGAAGGAAGACCACGTCTGCACAAGTCGTGTGTAGTGTGTGTGTGTGTGTGTGTGTACTTTTTTTTCCTTTTTGCTGAAGAAATGATAATTATGATGATTATAATAATAATGATAATCCCAGAGGCCTTGGCGTCAGAGCATCAAATCACTGGTCTGAATTCCACTGAAGACGAGAGCGCCATAGTTACATTCATTTTAATGAAACTCCTGATGTTCGAAATTACATTTCATATGAACTGAAGTAAAAGAATTATTCACTCGGTTGAAAACGCTTCCGACTGTGAGTTGTGTCATGCTGGAAATGTCGAGACTCAAGTGTTTATTGTGATAACTAACATATATTTACATTGAGATACAGGTGTAGTGTATTTTTTTTTTCCTACAATAGCCTGAGATTGTATTACATTTGCTCGACGTGGAAACTGAATTTAGGGTACCTTTCCCTGCAGTTTTGCGCATTCTGAAGCTTTGCTGTACTCTGTTTACAGCGAGAGATTACAGAAGTAGACTGTATCGAGAGATTTCTCTCACTTCACGCTGCCCATACGACTGTGTTTCAGGTGGCTGTTAAACCCTTGAATTACGGTGCTACGTCCTTTGAGTAGTCGTGCCGCCGTGGTGAAGGGTCGTACAGGTCGTGCTCAAGGGTCGTCCGCCGCACTTAAGGGTCGTGTCGTCTTGCCCTAGGGTCGTACCGTCTCCCTCAATCGTCATACTGTCTTTACTCAGGGGGCGTAACGTCGTGCTCGAGGGGTCGTACCGTCGTACTCTAGGGTCGTACCGTCGTGCTCAGAGGTCGTGCAAGCTTTGCGCTCAAAAGGGGGG
>JAYMFT010311563.1:0-10115 GCA_038088735.1 Panulirus argus | reverse complement strand
TCCTGTGGTAGGGTGGTGTGTGAGGAAAGTGAGGCTCCCGTGGGAGGGTATGGTGTGTGAGGGCAGTGAGCCTCCTGTGGCAGGGTGTGGTGTGTGAGGGTAGTGAGCCTCCTGTGGTATGGTGGTGTGTGAGGGCAGTGAGCCTCCTATGGCAGGATGTGGTGTGTTAGGGTAGTGAGCCTCCTGTGGCAGGGTGTGGTGTGTGAGGACAGTATGCCTCCTGTGGCTGGGTATGGTGTATAAGGGCAGTGAGCCTCCTGTGGCTGGGTGTGGTGTGTGAGGGCAATGAGCCTTCTGTGGCAGGGTGTGGTGTGTGAGGTCAATGAGGAGGGCAATAAGCCTCCTGTGGCAGGGTGTTGTGTGAGGACAGTGAGCCTCCTGTGGCAGGGTGTGGTGTGTAAGGGCAGTGAGCCTCCTGTGGCAGTGTGTGGTGTGTAAGGGCAGTGAGCCTCCTGTGGCAGGGTGTGGTGTGTAAGGGCATTGAGCCTCCTGTGGCAGGGTGTGGTGTGTAAGGGCAGTGAGCCTCCTGTGGCAGGGTGTGTTGTGTAAGGGCATTGAGCCTCCTGTGGCAGGATGTGGTGTGTAAGGGCAATGAGCCTCCTGTGGCAGGGTGTGGTGTGTGAGGGCAATGAGGAGGGCAACGAGCCTCCTGTGGCAGGGTGGTGTGTGAGGACAGTGAGCCT
Source organism: Panulirus argus (assembly GCA_038088735.1). Taxonomy (NCBI): domain Eukaryota; kingdom Metazoa; phylum Arthropoda; class Malacostraca; order Decapoda; family Palinuridae; genus Panulirus; species Panulirus argus. Next base: position 9,432 of record JAYMFT010311563.1, on the reverse strand, counting down.
CCTGTGGCAGGGTGGTATGTGAGGGCAGTGAACCTCCTATGGTAGGGTGACGTGTTAGGGCATTGAGCCTCCTGTGGCAGGGTGGTATGTGAGGGCAGTGAGCCTCCTGTGGTAGGGTGGCGTGTTAGGGCAGTGAGCCTCCTGTGGCAGGGTGGTATGTGAGGGCAGTGAGCCTCCTGTGGTAGGGTGGTGTGCGAGAGCAGTGAGCCTCCTGTGGCAGGGTGGTGTAGTGAGCCATCCCCATGAGGGTTACTGACTCACCTAATGCCACCCTGTAAAATATTTTCTGCGTCTGATCTTGTAACCAGGAAACGCCTGGACGACTTATGCAATACCGTACGTCTTCCATAACCATGGCAACATATCGGGCAAGGATATCGAGGGAACATTTAGCAACGACGATAAAGCTGCACTTAAATGCGTCGAATAACAAAATTCATGGGATACTTTACACTTCAAGAAGGGCCTGAGGATGGCACCCTGGCAGATCCCTGAGCATGTGTGCTGGGGACGGACTGTACCTGAGTCGTAATCAACTGAAAAATGGAAACAAAGAAAATCACAGACGTGAAAACCAATGTTGTAAAGCTAATAGATTTAATTACCTCAAAAGGAAGTGCGTCTGCGTACCCCAGCGAACACAGACGCACAGACAAGCTAGAAAGAACTCTTTGTCTGTCAGTGCTTAATCAAGTAAAGCCTCTTTCATTTGATTTAATGAATAAAAGTGTCCCATCCAGGAGGTACCAGTATATTACAGACCGCGTGTCGTGTGCTGAGATCAATGGGAAATTACAGAAAAGAATGATTGAGTCGTCAGATGATATTACAGACGGTGAAGATAATCCCTCAGGTAATCCTATAGCCACACCTCCAGTTGTGTGCCATACGCTGTGAGCGACCAGACACTTCCGCCTCTCTGTGACTGATGGCAGTAGACAGCTCTCTCGCACTGTGTGCGAACAGCCGTGTACTTTAACTTCAAAAGCATTTTCTTTCTTTCTTTATTACTGAAAACTTTATGCTCTTTGGTATGTGTTCTGTTCTTGACTGATTTCTGAAGAAAGAAATAATTCTCAATAAATCTTTTCTAAGTAATCATCTTTCCTAAATCCGTATTCCACCATGTTCTGTTTCTCACTACAAAGTTTACCCGTACAAATGTACACACACCTCTATCGCCTGCTTTGGTTACGTAGGCTTCAGAAGTGTCAGCAGACCCTAGACTGCATCATTTCATTGCAATCATCCCGGGTTTTATCCTCTTCTGGGAAACGAATTTTATACCATTCCTAAACTTTTCTTATTCCTGTTTTCTGATGCGCAGTTTTTTGTTTTACTTGTTCGCTGTGTCCCGCGCTGGCGGGGTATCACCAACAGCAGACGAAGAGATAGTAGTCATTTGCTCACATCCAGTCTCTGGCCGTCATGTATAATGCACCGACACCAGGCCCCCCCCCTATCCACAGGCAGGCCCCACAGACCTTTCCGAAAGTTTCCCCTGACTCCTGTATATGCTCTTGTTCAGTCAAGTGATAGCACGTTCCCTCCATCGCTTCAATTAGCTCTATCTCATGCGCTCCTCACACCCTCCTGCGTGTTCTGGCCCCGATTGCTCAAAGCGTGTCCTACTCCATTCTACCATCTTGTCCTAGACATTCCCCTCCTCCTTGTCCCTTCCCCTCCCCACTTCTGACGCATATATCCTCTAAGAGAGTCTCTCTTAACTCATCCTTTCCATACGTCCAAACAATTTCAACTCTACCTGCTCAACTCTCTTAATCATTCTCTGCTTACTGCCACTCCTTTCTCTCAGTGTTACTCCTTACTCGATCAATCCTCCTCACACTACCTATTTTCTTTAGACATTTCATGTCCAACACCTCCACCCACTTTCCATACATTCCTCAACGTATCTAGGACCTTTGCCCCCTTTACACGCACTTTGGTTTACTTCGGCTCCCATGATTCCATCCAGTGCTTTGTCCACTCCCAGGTATCCAAAACAGCCCACATCAACCAGGTTTTCTCTTCTCAAACACACACTCGAACCAAAATGTCTTTGTCCTCTTCTAAATTTCATTGCCTAACTTACTCGCATTAACTCCCAATTTCCTCCTTTCACACACTCTCCCAGACTCAAACCCCACCTTCTGTTGTTTCTCACTCGAGTCTGCCGTCAGAGCCGTGTCGTCTGCAAACAGCAACTGACTCATTCCCCTGCCCCCACCCCCACCTGAATGAAAACCCTCCCTTACCATATACTCACAGCACATTCCGCTTCCACAAAGTATCCCTGTCATCCCTATCTTGCTCTTTCTCCCAATCCATAAATGCCACATACAAATTCTCTTTAAGTATTTCTCCCAGAAACTCTTCAAAGCAAACTGGTCCGCTCGTATTCTGTTGCTAAAGCCACATTGGTAAATACGCATTTTTCCTTCTTAGGCTGATGCTCTGTACATGTCACCACTCTTTTGACCACCATCTAGGTAAGAGATAAATTACTCATTCCTATTAAATGATCTGGAAAGCCCTCGCGTTAAACCCTTCATAGCTGTCGCTCTTTGATACCGTTATGTCTCCACTCCGCATGTCTACGGAAATCTTTGTGTTTAGAGAATCTACCAACAACGCCCATACCAACAGACGCACCAAATACTCTCTCTTTTCAACACCTTCATTTTTCCTCAGTTTCTGGATTCGGTCATCAAGATATCTTCATGTCAGATGTGCAATCGTCCCCTTCCGTAATATCATTAGAGGGCTGTATTCATCTACTTAGAGGAGAGGAATAAAGGCCTCGTCTACTGCTAAAAGTTATAAGAACATGATTCTTTCTTTCATTCAGTTGTCAGTGAGGTTTCGTACCAATCTTCAGGTATGAATCTGGTAAAACCGAGAAAAAGAGTAAAGTTGCAGTGAAAAGTTTCTTTTCAAACCCTTGATAACAATTCTCTTGGTTTAATGTGAGAGACCGAATTGTAAATAATAAAATATCATACCACTGGAACTCCACCCTCCACCACCATCTCCACCCACACCAACACGTTCCAGGTTTCCTTCTGGAGGTTTCTGTTCGCATGAGGGTCAAGAGAAAGACTTTTTCGTTCTCTGATTTTGGGTTTTGTTTAGAGGAAAAGTGCTGGATAAGTTTTCCTCTGGTTCCACGATTTTTCTTGTACTTCTTTGTGGTTGCCATGAAAGGAGGGAAGTTCAAGCTAGTAACAAGCCTGGAGCATTTGAACAGGTTTTTAGTACTACAAAAGCACAGAGTCGGTCGTAAGAATTGCTCAAACGTTTCCTCGGTTCACGTGGAAGGCAGCAGCAAGCCATGAAGATACAAAGTCTCCATGTTCTCGTTCGCTAACAATTTAGGATGTACTTTGCATCCGCTTTTGAGTGGAAAATAAGTCTTTCTTTCCATAACCTTTGACATTTCTCCATCCCCCATGGGTTTTTATTTGAGATATTAGACCAGCGAAAGGGTTTTTGCAGAAATATGGCCTCTGGAGTCTTATCCATAAAAACAATTTTGTTTTTCTTCCTCAGGAAAGGAGAAAGATTGTCACTACGCCCACATTTTCCCAACAAGACTTTGTGGGGTCTGAATGACACAGTCGATTAGGGAAAGTCTGCTCACACACCTATTCAGTCAATAGAATATTTAAGACTGTTCGATCTTCGCTAGTTTACCCCTTGTATTACTCAGAGGAAACAGTCACAGATTTCAAGTCCACTAAATTATTGGTTGCCTCGACCTACCACTTCCAGACGCAAGCGTGGATCGCCGTGGAACATTTGAATTTTGTGACTCATTTCCTCAGTTTAGAAACGGAGGAACGAGTTCCATTTATTCGCTGGCTTGAAATGAAATAGAAATTTAATTTCATTTCAGGGATGTTTAGGTTCTCCTGGGTTCTCTTATCCACCAGGTTTTAAATTGTGTATTTGATTCAGTGTTGGTCTGTTCATCGATCATGCTGAACCTTCCTTTACTTTCTCTTTGGTTCATGACAGACGCAACTCATCATAACAAGGTTAGGGTGCGCTTCTTCATCTTCATTCTTTGAAAGGAATTACGATCCCTCTTTAGCAGCGTCATCACATTTTATGATCTAAAAACAGGAGGGTTGTTCGTCTGATCCTCCAGCATATTACTCCACCAAGTCCTGGGTTAAACATTGTGGCTCTCTTGCTGTAGGCTGCTTACTGCCTTCTCTAATGGAGTATCGTAATGGACTGTATATGCCACTCTGGGTTTCACAGGAATATTTTCTCACCACTCTACATCCTGGTAAGTCGACTGAACCTGTAGGCAGTCAGGCTCCTTAGACCCCTCCCTTATCCCTACAGGATGTATTTTAGAATAGCCGCTGTTCCTAAAATTGGTTGGTCATTGGAGTCAATTCGAGCTGATCTTTTTACAGTAAGAGCAAACCATTAGTTCCCCGTCACTTACCTCCTTCCCAGATCTATTATCCCTGGAGGTTGATGCCTTCTCTCTAGACTGTAATAGTTGGGAAGTAATTTTCTTCCATCCTGCCATCTAATTTTTCAGTCGAGTTGCTTCCAAGATCTAGCCTATCTCTAGCGAAGTAGCACTTATTTTTTTCTCTCAATTATAAGTAGTGTAACCAACTTTGCACACTGGCAGTAAGCTGTACCATCCAAAGTTAGGCCGATAACGTATTGAACGACCCAGTTGCGTAACAGTTCATTAAAGGACAGTAACATCGATAGAGCATTTACAGACGGTAAGACTACACATTCTAAGTCCTTCAAAATATTTATAGCCAAGAAGTGATAAATGATTTAAAGCAAGAAGAATTAGATAATAGTTCTAATTTGCAACAGCTACAGTGACTGTACTTTTAGTTTGATAAAAAAGAATCAGTGGAACAAGGAAAGAAAAAGTCAGAGACAACACACCAGGATCCCCGCGTAAGGCACCACACATCAGGCACCCTGTGTGAGACGTTGCACATCACGTAACCAATGTCAGGCATCGCACATCAGCTAACCCCTGTCAGGCACTGCACATCTCGTAACCCACGTCAGACACAGCACATCGCGTACCTCATACCAGGCACCAAACATCTCCTATCCCGTTCAAGGCACCTGACTTCACATCCAAATCCCAAAACCAAAACTTTTTTCTTAGGTACTGATGTGGCGCTTGTCGTCCTTCTCGCCGACCTCGGAAAGTCCAATAATACCATCTGAACATCACGGTATGAAGAGATAACTTCTTCTTGTCGTCTCAGTTCAGAGGGAACTGTGACTTTGTTCTTGTGTCAGAAGGTCTGAGCTTAGAAGGAAATGATGGTGCAGTGCAGAGGCGATTACCCACGCGAGGCGAGGGTAGGCTGTCTGACTTTGTCTGTCCTTTTTTTTTTTTCTTCTTGTAACTGTCTGTGCACAGCGCAGTTGAGCGATGGATGATGTTAGCAAGTTCAAACTCTGTACATGGGAGAACATTAACTGGACTTCTGTGCTCTTGAGGACACATAGGTTTAAGAAGTCAAAGATCAATGTCGTGGGTTCAATCGGCTCGCGGTATGGTATTAAGCGGAGAGCACATAGTCCTAGACTGCAGTCCAGTTGCTTCTTCTCTGTTTCTCCTTATCGTCAACTCTTTCCCTCATTCACACAAGTCTCCTCCTTCCTCCACACGGACGCTGTTCATTCATGTCTCTACTCGTAAACTTTTTCACCAACCTTTCCCGTTTCTCCTCATGCTTACGTAATCCCCTCTTGACCCCATCATCCGCTGTTATGACTCCCTTCTCCACCTTCACCTTCGCTGAGGCACCTCCTTACCCCTACCATCATCTCCTGCATCTCCCGTCAACCCTGTAATCCCACCTTTTTCTTCTGGTACATACTGCCTTAATAGCATTCTCGTAACCCTTAGTAAATGTTCTACGCACCAATGTAGACAAGTTACCGGGAGAGGGGAGACATGTGGGTGTAAAGAAGCTGACACAACTCGATTGAAAATGAAGATAAGAAACGAAAAGTGTAAGGAAGGAGAGAGGTACTGTAAATGAAAGAATCGTAGGAGCAGGGAGGAGAGAATTTGTTAGGACTGATGTGAATGGAATATGAGGTGACTGAGGGTGGATGGAAGGGAACGAGAGGAAAAGAAGTAGGCAGAAGTAAGGGTGAGACGCCACCTGCTGTACACCTGCAGGTCCTGAGTCCTCCAGCCACAGCATCTGGAAACCACCAGATGAACTGGTATTCCCCAGAGCTCAGTTTCCAAACTAGAAATCCCCGAAGGGTTCTGTTACTATCCTATATTTCAATAGTTTTATGGAATTTACTACTCCCATACATTTCACAATGGATGCGTTTAGTAACGTAAGCATCCGGAAAGAATTCTGCTCCAAGGTTTCAAATGTTGTAGACATGATTCAAGATCGTATAACAAATTGCTTTTGTATCATTGGTCCAAGGTGAGGACGGGACTTACCGTGCTGCAGGCAGTGGTGCAGCAGACCCGTGCACACACACTCACACATCACCGCCAGCTACTCCGGTATCGCCACAACCAGGTCCTGTAAGGTGGGAGCGCTCGAACTTTTTATAAAATTTCGTGAGCTGCCCAAAGCAAGAGGAAATAGCTATCCATGATTATAAAGCCGAACTACTGAGCGACATGGGGTTGCAGGAGCTCGGCAAAAACTAAGGAAAGATTGTACAAAGTATTAAAAGTACGTTTGGTTACACAACTTATGCATTTATAGATATATATATATATATATATATATATATATATATATATATATATATATATATATATATATATATATATAGACAATTTCAGCTCACTAGGTATAAGAAAATATCAACTGGAACGAAAATGGAAAAACAGTTCCTTGCGTTGGTATTCTGGCAGTAATAAAGTGGTATCCTCTGGTCCAGAGAGTTATTACGGCTGCCTCCACCTCCCGACCTCTCTCCTCCTGGTACTTCTTGTCCCTAACCTTCCACTCTCTCTCTCTCTCTCCTTGACCTCCTCCTTGTACAACCTGGTCCACAACCAAGTACTCTCTTCTTCATTCAGTTACCCATGTCTGGTACCCTCTTACCACAACAACCCTATCCTATTCTATTCTATTTCTTTGACATGATCATTATTCCATCTTTCAAAAATTCATCTCATTTTTCTTTTTGTTCTTACTTAACTCTCATATTTTGGACTTTATTTAGTTCCTGGTTCTCATTATCTACTTCACCCACTGTCTTTCCTTCGTATCCTCCAAAGTAATTATTTTTCCTGAAATCTCTTCTGTTTTTTTCTTCATCTTTCTCACTTCAACTTTTTTTCGGCTTTGCTGACCCGTCCTCCTTAATCAGTTTCCCTCAGACGTCTTCCATCAAACTCCACACCCTTCTCTCCCTCTCTCTCTCTCCACCTCGTCCACCTGCCTCCATCGCAGGATATCCCTCTCTCTCTCCACACACACACACACATCCCTCCACCCACCCTCGCTAGAGGATCAGAACCCATACTGCTTCTCATACTAGAACTTCTGAGCTGGCCCGAGGATGAAGGTGTAATATACGAGATGCTCAGTCGGTGGGGTCTGGTTTATACAGCAAGGGAAGGTGTTTTTCCTCATTCTGTTTACCCAAAAGACGTATTTCTTATTTTTTTCCTCTGGGAGAGAATTTTGCCATTTTTCTATAGTTTTTGACGCAACGAGTTTCGTGCTTCTGCCGAAGAAAAAGAGTAAACGATTACATTTTCATTCATATAATTAGAACGAGTATTTCGTGCAGGTTTTAATTGGCTAATATTGATGATGTAATCATCGTAATTACGTGTGCTAGAAGGGGTAACTAAGCCTTTCTTATACGTCGATAAAAAGGGGTTGATCCCCCTTACATTCCATGATGGGACTAGGATTAAATAGCGTGAGAAGGTGAGATGTGCCCTTTGTGTTTACGTTTGTGTGTTTGTTTGTGTTGTTCACGTCAGAGAATCTATTTATGGTCCTTCATTTTTTATGTTCAAGGCTCGAGTCATGGACAAAAGTCCACATCAAGGCCGGAGCCCCATTTGAAAAATAGAATTAAGAAACGCGAAAAAAAAAACAGGGAAAGCATTTACAAATTTCTGAGAAAGTGAAAGACCTGACTTTTGAAATGAGCCAGGTCATAGTTATTGGGAAAGACATGAGAAGGTAGAGAGTTGCAAAGCTTCGACGTGTAGGGAAAGAAGCAGTTATCAAAACGGAACACCCTTGAGTTGCCGATGGCCACACACATTTGACGGACACTGTCATCATGATGCTTATATATGTTAGAGCGGATAGGAATTGACAGGTATATTTAGGTGGGTGGTGCTTGTAAGAAGATGGCCGGAATAACCCGGTGGTCCTATTTTGATGACACAGGAAGTAAGACCAGCAGTCCTGACATGGAGAGTGTAGGATGGTTCGCGTTCCTCCTTCATACCCGATTTATATATTCCTATGGTAAGTGGCGGCTCTTCATGACGTACGAGGTGGCTTACCTCATAACTCAATATTTATAAAAGAGCAAAAGCTCGTAATCCTTCCTTTGAATATAAAAGATTTTAAACCTCCTTTGATATATTGCATCAGTAAAGGTGCCCTGGCAGGGTCACTGCGGAGAATGGCTGAGTTCACGAGAATTAGAGGTCAAGATATATCTATGTGGTAAGGAATTTTGGTCATCTTTATCGTAAGACGCTGCAGAATATTTCAGAAGGTTCTTTATTACGACATGGAAAATCAGAACGCTTAGTTGAAATGGAAATCCAGTTCCTGACTTGCACGGAGGCCATTTAAAAATAGATGTTCCTAATATATATATATATATATATATATATATATATATATATGCAGAACCTTCACTTCACCATGAAGAAAAAATCCACGTCCACCACACAGAAAGTATCAGAAGATCCACAAACACGTCCAGCAGTATCGAAAATCTGTGAAACAATTCATCTGTTTGAGAAGCATGATTAATCCCTCGTTAGAAATAGAACTGCAAAAGATAAATGCAAAATTAACATTCAGTTTTGATCAAAGGATGATGAATAATAAATCGTAGGTAACGAATTTCTTTATAAAAATAAAGCGGTGTGCGGGAAGCGAGAGAACAGTCTGTTGGGGGGTATAAAGGTCTGTGGATGGTGAGAGCACAAGGTTTCGGTGCATTATTCAGTACAGCTAGATGATAATGAATGTGAATGAATGGGGACGAAGTTCTTCTGTTCCTGGCGCTACCTTCATTAATGCGGAAAAAGCGGACAGGTGTGAAAAATTATGTTTTTCGCTTTCTCAAAAATTTGTAAATACTTTCCTCGTCTTTTTCCCAATTTCTCAATTCTCTCTATATTTCAATTCGGGCCCGGCCTTGATGTGGACTTTTGTCCGTGACTGGAGCCTT